>JAVJIF010011965.1:0-184511 GCA_038442645.1 Agave tequilana | reverse complement strand
ATTCACTGAGTTATTGGCTTTGACATTTCACGTCCTCACATTTATCAGCACTTTGGTCTATTTCTGCAATTCTTAAATATTATCCTTGCCGCCTATAGGCCATCACCACTGCCGCCCATAGAGTCACCACCCTGTCCCCTACCGCCTCCACGCTGCCAGCTAAGGCCACTGCCTTATCCTCTCTCTGGCTTTTTCTCTCTTTTATTTTTGCAACGCCGCTTCCTCTTCCCTCTCTGGCTTTTCTCTCTTATTTCTTTGTTGGATCCCACTTTATAACCAACCCGACTCGAAGCAATTCTAGGTAACGGTTAAAATTGTCTTAAAATGCACGTGAGAAACACGTGCTACCTTCCAAACAGCACGCTGACGACATGGGTTTTCTGAGATTTTTGGGGATAGTTTAGGGGGGTATTTTGGGATTATTGAAGTTAGGGAATTTTTGGCGAAAACCCTAAAAGTTTAATAGGGTATTTAGAAAATAAGCCATAAAATATTAAATAGATATTAATATGAGTGAAATGGATTGGGTTGCCAAACCCAGACATTACTTGAAGATACTTGAGTTCAGGGTGTACAAATTAGAACATAAACTAACAGTCAGTGTCAGAAATAGTCAACTTATTGTATTGGTTGTCAGCATGGAACACAATAACCCTCAAAATCCCTCAACCCAGTCCCTACTACATGAAAGAGAACATCAGATGGTAATGGTGACATGCTAACACTAGGTTAGATTTTGGATCTGAGGGTAAAGGTTTTTAACCTCCTTGGGTCATATACATCGAGAACTTTAATTTTTAACATAAAATGGTTTGAATTGTGCTCAGAATATCATATTTCATCAGTTTCCCTCACTGATTCTCAGTAATATCGGCTCATTCAAATAAAAAATAGGACTTTTTGGACGGATATGTGAAAAACTAACCAAAAGTCCTGATACATATAGACATCAGTTGAGTCTTTGAACATTAAACTAATTCTTTCAATATTTATTCGTAGAAAGTGTCTTTCTTTAATGAGATTATTTGCGATAGCCACTGTTACCATTTCATTGCTACCACAACTCCCTCCCTCCTTCCTCTTTGCACGTGGAACTAATCCTTTTAATACTTGTTCATGGAAAGCTTGTATATTCTTCCTAAATGATAATTATCTTTTATAGCCACTGTTAGCTTTTTATCTTAACAAATAATCCCTCCCTCCTGCTGCTCTCTGATCCTTTTTTTTGGATTGGTGGTGGGTGTTTTATTTTTCCCAGGGTGTTGTGGGGGGGGGGGGCTCTAAATTGTTCCCCAAGTGTAAGTGGTGACTTGTTGAAAATACCAAAACCTTTCATGAGCCAGTTTCAGCACACCCTACCCCAGAAATTTCGAAGAACAGTTGCTGCACGAAGGAATACAAGACAAATCCAATGGAACATTTTACTTAAATTTCCTTGCAATACTACAAAGTACATAAAGCATACCTTGCATCAGAACCACAATAGCTAGATAGCTCCCACTGAAATCAAATTCCACTGCAGAAAAGTTTAACACACGATTAAATTCTACATGTACTAATAGTACACTAATTTAACAGATGCATGACAAATAAATAAAAGATTAGTGTGCATAACTGAGCGAGGTAAATTTCTTAATTTACTACTATAAGCATCAGGGTGGTTGAGAAAGTGGGAGTCGGTAATCCCACAAAGATTGAAGGCTAAGTTCCTTGATTATAAATTTTCAAGCCTATTCTTTTACAATATGCAATCAGTTGAGAATCAATTTATTAGCATGCTAGGAACTAGTCAAGGAAAAGATAATCAAAGATACTTGCATGTGCATGCATGCAAAGTAACATCCAGATTTATCCGCATATAAACTCAATGTACATGTTTCAATTCATGAAATAGAAAAACAGGCATGTGTTTTAGGGAAATTAAGCTAGATATTTAAATCATTATACCAGAGTTTGTCGGGGTATCTGGTCATACGGAGCAAAGGATCTAAAGTTCTTCAGTTTACGAAGGTCCCAAAGCCTAACTCCATCCAGAGCAGCAGTCTGGTCAACAAGAATGAAGATCTTAGGAGGCTTTTTTTCCCGTGATATTTTAGTTTTCATTTAGATTAGAAGAAGATACCGCAAGAAAGTAGCCATTTCCGAAAATGACATGGCTGTGACTGTCCCAGAGTGTCCATCAAATTTGGCAACATTTGACTGTAAAAGTACAGAATAGCCATAAAAAAAAGAGATTTAGAGGAAAATATTTGCTATCCACCAACAATAGGAGAAATATGGAGAAAAATATTCATGACTAAACAATTATTGAATTCCAAAGAAAATTAGACCTCCTAACATGGTAAAGAATAGCATACCTGAGATTTCACATCCCAAATTCTCACAAGGGATCCAGAAGTGCCAGTTCCGAGGATGAGACCATCAGGATGAAAAGCAGCTGAAGTGTAACCCTCTTCTGCAGAAGCTTCACCAACCTTCATCCACATTCTTATCAATCAATACAGTTCACTCACATGTGTGCGAGCCGGGGGGGTGGGGGGTGGGGGGGGGGGGGGGGGGGGGGGCGGGGGGGCGGGGCGGGGGGGGGGGGGGGGGTGGGGTTACCTGTGTCAGGCATGATCCGGAAGCCAAATCGTAGAAACACCAAGTATTGTCCATGGAAGCTGTCACAAAGTATTTTATGGTGGCATGGACAGTAACTGCTTGAACCTGGTTGAACATTCAACAGAATTTGCAAATTAAAGAAAAAAAAGTGTTAGGTAAGCACTTTATTCATGAGGAGCAAACAAATAGGTATTCATGATACATTGTTTTAACTAGACAAACAATATATTTGAAATAATAAAATACAACTTGTCTGCTTGCAGCAATGGCACGTTGGAAGCTGGTTAAGAATATAGGAGTTAAACAAATCAAGGGTAATGCCACGGTTAGAATGTGCACCACAACATCCACCAGTGGGGCTTACACTAATTCTAAAATGAACTATATACACAACTAGTTTCATAGACATTCACATTGATATTAGTTTTCTTCAACACTACATTATAATCATGCTGCATGGAGTAACTAATTCATTACATCCATAATCATTAAATTGACCGGATACGGATAAAAGAATTAATATATTTTTACTGAATCAAACATCAAATCAGGTAAAGTGAAATATTCAGAAATGTCAATTCATGAAAAATAAAATTCAAAGGTAACAATAGAATGAATTGAAGGAAAAGCCAAAGCGCCTAAAAGATTGTCATAGATGTTAGCCTCTAAAGAATAGGGTTTTTTAGAATATATACCCACAAATCTTTGGTATTTAGAAATTTACCCCCCAAATGTTTGATATTACAAATTTACCCTCAAATTCTAGTTCTTAAAAGTATACCCCTCAAGTTAGATTTTGAATGAATAAGAGTCTTTACCCATTATGCCCTTCTCCTTCTTCTTCATCTCTTTTTCTCATCATTCTTAAATAACCCAAATTCTATTAACCCAAATTTATTATATCTCCTCACCCTTTCGTTAATCTCCTTCTCATAGTTCTTCTTCTTCTTCTCCTTCCTCTCTCTTTCTTCACCTCTTTTTTTCATCATTCTTACATGATTTAACCAAAATTCTTATATTCCCTCACCCATTTCATGTTGCTTCCCCCCCCCCCCTCTTTACTTAAAATTTCTCCAAACTCTCTCAAATCTCACTCTAATTTTATTTTGGATTTTTTTTCTCAAATTCTCAAGAGGTATGTGAAAATGATTCGATGTCATTTTTTACGACTAATGAATAAAACAGAAACATGTTGGTTTGAAAGAAAGAGAGGTGGAGAAGGAGAAGAAATAGGTAGAAAAAGTAATTAATCTATAATTTTAGTTAGGATAAATGGTTTAATCATTAAGTAAGGATAATTTAGTCATTTCTAAAAATAAAAAAAAAGTTAACAGAATCATAACAGGATATTCTCCTTTTTATTCTAAGAGGGGTAAACTTTTAAGATCTAAAAGATTTAGAGGGTAGATTTCTAATATCAAAGATTTGGAGGGTATATATCTATACAGAAATATTACCAAACCCAGTTAACCCCTAACCCCCAAATGCGGAACACCACTGTGGAGCTCTGGAAGCATGGTTAATAGCAGTGACACTTTCTAAGCTTATTGATCATTACCGCTTTAGACGACTAATATGCACCTTTCACATTGTAATGTGTTTTGCAAGTGAATCAGTCACACAGCATAAGCAGTTTGATGTTCTAAAACTTAAAGAACTTGAGCTAGCAACATCAAGGGAGTGGATGTAAAATGTGCATGCCATGCATACGTAAAGTACCAGATTGTAATCAGAGCAGATGAACTTTTCATTAATGTAGTTTTAGTGACTGAAATTACCTCTGCAGTGTGGTCCTTCAAGACATGTCTACAATTAAAATTCCCATCATCAGTCCCTTGCCAAACACGAACCGTCTGCATTGAAGTAGATAATTCAAAAATAATTTAAAAGTGTAAGAGAACATCAATGCTCATTTATAACTTTACGTCAGACCTAAACTATAATAAATACTCGTTCAAGTGAAAATTTCATCAAATATTCAGAAGCAAACCATAAACCCCATTCTTCCTTCGCAAATAAGATGCAAATCACCAAACTTAAAGGCAAGTGGAAGGTTCACATCCAATATGATGATAATTGAATGTAAATGAACAAATTGTGGTATTTATTTATCCTTGGTGTAAAAGTAAAAGATTGTCAAAATTAAAAAATTAAGCACCTAATAGTTATTTGGTTTCAAATATAAGGGGGATACATAAACATTGGATTATAAAATAACAGTCTAAGCAGACTATGAAATGATTATGAACGAGCAACTTCTTTACCCAAAATGAGATAACATACGAGAGTCGCTATTCTTCATAGAAAATAAGGATAGCATGCGGCCAGCTGATATTATTTAAAATCATAGCACTGAGACGTTCAAGTAGATGTTGAATTTGATAGTGACTAACCTTATCTGCTGAACCGGTTACAAATAGGTCATCCCGAGGCACAAATTTCACACTGGTAACCTGTGATAGCAACGAAGCTGTGTAGCAAAAAGAATCAGTTCTTAGGATATATGGATCAAATCAGCAAACAAAATTTTAAGAATTTACAAAAAAAAAGATCCACTTGTGATCCAAATTGACCACTATGTGCTGGTATTTAATTCCATATATCCACAAAACTTATGATGGGAAAATGGATCAGTCAAGCCTCCAGAACTCAATTAGCTCAGAAAGTTGCCAATTGAAGTCACGGTTCAAAGACTCGGCTGAGTCGGAGACGAGTCAGCCGAGTCGTATCCGTCTCGGCCCACTCCGAGACGAGTCTGAGTCACGAGTCAGTCGACTCAACTCAGAGGAGGCCGACTCGGTCGCGAATCGGAGTTTACTCGGTCGACTCGGCATTATGATGATTTTGTACCTCATCGCAATTCAATGTGAAAATAACTACATTAGCATGCATTTATGAATATAGTTTGTGTAATTTACTATATTGTACATGTATTTTAATATGTTTATACCGACGACGCGTGTATTTTGCTTTCACTTTATGTTTAGCGTGCTAGGTGATATATTTTGGACATGTGATACATGAATGTGGATGTTTACATTTTTTTAAAGATTTGTCGTGATTTTTTTCAGAATTTTTTGAGCTTTCTATATAGCGTTTTACGCGTATCGCTCGATACCGATCCGAGTCGCCTAGACCGATCCGTCTCAGTGTCCGCCGAGTCGACGGCCGAGACCGCGACTGTGAACCATATTGAAGTGAGGGTGTGGCATATTTGTTCATTACCCACATATTGTTCTCTACAAGTATTAATTTTAATACAAAAGCTGTAACACCACATTTGAAACTTTTTAAATAGAATCCCAAGTTCAGATACAGCAAGGCAGGAAGTAATGAAGATAGAGAAGGCTGAAGCCAAACCTTCTTTGAATGGCCAGTGAGAGTGCATAAGATCTGGCCTGATGCCCTATCAAATATTACTGCATTTGCATCTATCCCACCAGTTGCAATAATGTCCTGCCAATCATTGAAGAACAATATAACAAGCCAATGAAAGCCTATAAAATAACATAATAAAATCAGCTATGCATAAATAGTCTAAATGTTCTAGCTATGCATGCCTTAATACGCGAGCCAAAACCTAAGCTAAATGCCATTTCAAAATGTAAGCTATTCATCACAAAGGTCATCCATCCATCTTAAAAGTTAAATTAAGAGAAAACACTCCTGCAAGTTCCATGTATCCTAATCTAGTGCTTTACATGCCAATAATGGTGCAAGTTGCATGGATATATGCACATTACATATCTGTGAGCACCACAAGTTAAAAGTAAATCAGATAAAAGAAAATAACATAAAGATAAACTATCAACATGATCTTCCTCCATCTTCTTGCATTTTCTACTTTTGAAATCCTTAGAGTTGTAGAAATAATTAGGATTTTAACAATCTCAAGCACTTGCATAATGGATTCATTATATCCCATTTTTGACAAGTTCGAGAAAGCTGTTAATGCAGATTTTAAATACACTCCGGAAATATAGAAATGATGGCCAAGGGGGTATACAGTATGCACTGCCACATCCATGCATAGATAACCACTCTCTCTCCCTATAATGCACATGTCCTAGACACACCAGGTTCGGGTTGGACGCAACAGGTTGGGGCAATAATCAGGTAGATCCATGTGAACCATACAAAAATTAGGTCTAGATCTGGGCCTTTGATCTAGTTATTACCAAATTATTGAACAGGTTTTTACATTAATAAATGTAGGTTACAAGAATATAGCCGGCACAAGTCTTTGGGCTTCAATCCCTCTTTGCATCGAGTTATGGCCAAATATTACACACACACACACACACACACACACACACACACACAGAGTCATCCAGC
Organism: Agave tequilana; assembly: GCA_038442645.1. Taxonomy (NCBI): domain Eukaryota; kingdom Viridiplantae; phylum Streptophyta; class Magnoliopsida; order Asparagales; family Asparagaceae; genus Agave; species Agave tequilana. The sequence goes on along the minus strand of JAVJIF010011965.1, from coordinate 177,572 downwards.
TTCATGGAAGGAGCTTCAAACTGAACTGGTTCAGACCTAAGAGGCTTGGGTAGCTGGGTCAAATTCTGACCACGTCAAATCTGAACAGGCCCAACAAATTGTACCTCTAGTTATAAAATGTGACAATGAATTAACTAAAAACTAATCTTCAAATGAAAATCTCAGAACTAAAAAAGATATGACAGGTCGCAATTACTGGTAACAGAATGCATAAGTGGAAGTGGGGCAGGGAAGATGGTGTTGATGGGAAAACCCGCATGGTGCAATTGCTGGCTCAGTTCAGTTACGGAGTAAAAGTTAGCAGTCTTCCATTCTTCTATTATTCATAAAATAAACTTGTGAATTTCTTCAGACGAGGCCAATTAACCATCATCTCAGCAGAAAAACTCGTTAAAACATATTTATAATTTACCAAACCCCTCACATGACAAAGTGCATTATTCCTCCTACATGCATAATTGAATTGGTTATTGTCTAGGTGCATGTACACAAACAATTTTTATTTATCAAGACAAAACAAGATAGATGATGCCGATAATCCAATGCTAGAAAGGAAAAGTTCATCGATATTTGTACTTGGAAGGATGGATGTCGGAAGATAAATGCCTGGCTTGTTAGTCTTATGAAGAGGATGACTAGAAATCTGAGTATATCTTTCAAGTGCATCAATGGATGCCAGTGTCGGCGGAATCTAACAATGCAAAATAATACAAAAAATTATATTCATAACATATTTAAAATCATAAATAGTATCTCAATATACCAATTAGAATTACATAAGAATTTGGCATCATTTTGTTATCCTTTATAAGGAATGATATGAAATTTAAAAGGACAAAGAACTTCTAGTAAATTTTCTATATTCTATTTTACCATACTGAAAAACCAAATTATTTGAGTTAATTTGACATCTGAGCATCAAAAGAAAAAAAAAATCTGGCATCTAAACAAAGTGAATGCAAAACGAGGTGTTAAATACTTAAAATAGAGAGTAACTACCTGTCGCTTTTTCCGTGGCCTGAAAGTACACTATTGCAGTCTGTAAGTTCAGCAATCATAGCTGGATTAATACCAGGCCGAATTTTCTTTCCATCAGGGCCAAGCTCATCCTCTGCAGCTGCAAGCACAATACATCCAACTATTCAGATATAGAGTTCAGTTTTCTTATATGAGAAATATATGGATAACTTATAATTATAAGAACCTCTTTTTCCATTGCTAACAACAGCATTTGCATTAGCAGAAGCCGTTGACAGAGGAATCTGTCTTTCAGCTTGAGCCAAAAGCGTTCTTGCCTCATCCCTTTCTTTCTTTAGTCTGGCAATAAACACGGCATGCAGCATCATGCTGATAAATCAAAATATAGATATACTTTCAGTTGAAAATAATCTGACATTCTTGCACAAATAAATAAGCTGCAACTGCTGATAAGAAATAAGAGAATAATAACTGTAAGCTTAATCAAGATTAAAAAACCTACAAAATAGGCCGGTAAGTAGACATCAATCTAAACCTTCTACCAAGCCAAGGTTCTAAATATTGTATATAGGGATCTTATCGGATGGGGGTTTTCATATCGGATATCGGGGAATACGCGCGCATATCAGGTGTTCATATCAAACACTAGATATAATGAAATATTGATAACTAAAAGTTGGTTTAGCGTCATAGATACCTTCTACCAAATAAAAATGATATAATATGCATGCAAAAATGTACATTTGCACACAATCATGGGTCGTGCAATAAAAAAGTTATTTCATGAAATTGAAAAATATAAGATTAGAAGCTGTATAATCTACTTACCTAGAAATCAAGCATCGTCGCCATCAATTCACAGCGGAGAAAATTTTGGGCTCGATTTTTATCAAGCCCTCACGATGCAAACAACACTTATATAGACAGGGGACGAGCCGGGTTTGAGTTCAATACTGATGGGTTCAAAAAAATGAACCCAATTAAAATAAATCCATATCGGGCATTTTGCGCAGACTCATATCGGGCGATTTATCGGCCGATATTTCAAATATCGGTCGTTTCTTACTCCGAACGATATGGGCGAATGATTTCCCATATCGTATCGGTAGCAGGCAAAAAACGAGATATCGACTGATATCTTGGCCGACTCGGTGATATCCAAAACAGGGTACCAAGCCAACAAAAAAGAACACCTCCTAAGTATTCACACCAAATGATTTTAAAAAAAGAACATACCGTGATTAATACTAAGAAACTCATAAAAATCCACTGATAATCATCCATATAAATGAACCCAAAAGTCGCAAAGATTGGTGCAAGCTATAGCTCACAGCACTCTATTTTTTCTATCAGCTCTCCAACTAAGAAAAGATCAGAATAAGCTAAAGATGACAATTAAGCATATTTCCATCACAAACTGTTGTATACAACAGTCATGGCAGCTGATTAAGGTTCTTTACAGATAAGCTGACCACCTTTATGCTTCACTTAGGGCTGACTAGGCCAACTTATGCAGTTCCAGCAAAAGGATCAAAATTCTACGTGGCAAGGATATTTGTATTGTAAAATTCTGTCTTTGAAGTTTATGGCTACAATTTTAGAATTTGCAATGGTGGAGTGTCAAGCCATCTCGTATCTGTGTTACTCCTGGGACCAGAGGATTCATGAGGAAATTAGAAAGGGAGGAAGATAAAATATAGAGGTTGGTAAGGGGGGAAAAGGATGTGAATTAAATTAACAGCTCCCATCTTTCCCTCTCTGTCCAATTGAATCTCGTTTAGTTCTAAAGCAGACTGACCTGTTTAAATGCATGTTAAATACCTCAGAAAGTGGGTTGGTTTCAATGGGTCATGTGAATCAAACACACTTATGGTAGATAACTTGTTCCACATGTATATATGTACACTGCTAGATACACACAAGGGGTACATTATCAGCGTCCAGTCGAGATCCTCTCGAACTGAAGAAAAATTTTGACAGCTCATACGTACAATCATGGTTCGTATAAAAATAAAAAAAATGATCTATCCAATAATGTGTGCTTGCATCTCCCCAGTCCAAGAAGAATATTAGCAGGTTTATACCCACAATGGAGATACACCAAAGTTTAACTTCGACGTTAATTTTCTTATGCTGCGAGCATATTTAACATCTTATTCTTCATCAGTTAACATGAAAAAAACACCATGTCCAACTAAAAATTTTCTGGTGTATCTTCCATAAATGTTTTATGCATGTAAACAGAAGCTGAATTCTGTTAGTACATAGAACCATCTAATTGTAGGTCCAAAGATGACAGTAAAGTTGATCATCATACCATGTTCCCTACTCCATATTCCACACTATAAGAGTCCTCGATCTCAACATATCTTCTGAATCTTTACATAAATTACAAATTTCTGCTGTACATTACTAACTTTCATGATGACATAGTCAGTAAATTTCTCGATAATATTGTTGCTCAGTTCCTCAGTAGAATGAATGAGCATATAGCTAATACGCGTTGAGGGGATATAATATGTTGATAGCAGGCCAAAAAGCTTTCAATTAAGTGCTAAATAAGGAAGTAAATGATCCTTCATCCTGAGCGTAAGATTCCCGTCACCAACAAAACTACAACTATATTCTTTAAGTCCGTGCTGTACGAGAATGATCTTCATATAAACTAACCATAGGAGGCATGGTTACAGCAGAAAGTGATGTTCCTCTTCCTAACTGCTCTATTTAGTATCACTATTTCTGTAAACGAATAATACAGAAGCGTTGACGTATATGATATAATCTAAGACTCAAAATGTTGTCCTCTGCCCAGTTGTTTCTGAACTAAATCATATCTGAAAAACTGATTAGGAAGGATTCAAACCATAAATTTAAGAGGCTCAATTCATTCCAAGTAACTCCAATGGTTCAGTGCTTAATGTCCTATACTTTCGCACCCAATCCCAAGCAGATGAAGGAGGAGAGACTCTCGTTAGGTGGCCAAGAAACAGCAAAAAATATTATTGGATCTCTACGGCTTTGAATCCTTAAAGAATGAATGGACCATGGAGAAAAGAGATTCACGCAACCAAGCCCAAAAATTGACAAAGTCCTTGCTGCTGTTCTCGCCTCACGTCAACTAGGTACACTAACCCCGGCATGAAATGACAAAATAACAAATCTACCAGCTTACAAAAATATTAAGACATCTCAACCCATCAAGGTCCAAATTCCCAAAATCTTCCCATTAAAGTATAGAAAAGAAAACATAACAGCTAAATCAACCAATGACAACTTCCACTTTTGAGTGGTTACTGAATAGAATTTAGCTTCACTTTGATAACAGGTTAAATCAATCTTCTATTACTTGATGGTTTATTTGCTGAATTTACAATCAGTACCACGTTAATTCTAAAGGGGGCGTGCAATGTAGCAGGTTCAATGACAAACTATATTCAATAACTAAAAAGCATTGACGCTATTTTAATATGTCCATTATGCTTGAGATCAGTGTACATGGTTAATTTTTCAGTTCTTCTTTACCACTAGCAATATGTAGCCAACTAAGTCAACTCATGCAAGTAATGAAATCATGAATATATTCTTATTTGAAACATGCAATACAAACAATTATCCACGCATAGCAGCAAAGTCATAGCATGTATATAACCAGTACCTGATACAAGGCATGACTAAGCTCCTGCCTTGCAGTATGCAACTGTTGCTCAATGCAAAATTGGATAGCATCAAAGCATCCCACTCCTGTCGGCAAAAGAAAAAAAAAACGCAAGGAAAAAAGACTCAGGTCCAGAAAACAGAAGTACATCTATGACTACTAGTATTAGAAAGAGGATATGCCCGTAAGCTACGATGGTACCAAAACAGAAATAGATTTCCATATTTAAATTATAAAATATAATACCAATAATTTTTTGTGCTTTATTAAGATCATGACCTGATCAAGGTAGTGTTCAAACAGTAAAATGTTAGAATAAAAACATATAACATCTTTCAACTTTCAAGTCTTAATGATAGTAGTATAGACAAAATGATGCTTAGTCATTCTTTTGCATTAAAACCTCCACATGATGTGAATACTTCTTTTTTCCTTCCACGGGAATAACATATCCTCTATAAGATCTTAGATTTCCCATTCTATCAAAGTGTAGTTCTCGAATCTTGAGGAAGATGTGCTTGAGTCTTGAAAAACATAATGCTATTAGCTTGATGTAACAAATTGCTTTAAAAATTAAAGATCACCCCATATAATACCCAATATTTTTTCATCATTCGTTCTACTGCCATCTTTACGGGTCACATATCACTGCACACGGGCATGCACATACACATGTGCACACCCACATGATATCTTAAACTTCTTGAATGGGGCACTTCGACATGTCAGCTCTTTCAACTACAAAACAAAACAAACCAACACACGCGCGCGCACGAGAGCACACTCAATCACAGTTTTAGAGAGAGAGGGAGGGAGGGGGGAGGGGGAGGGGGGAGAGGAGGAGAAGGATAAAAACTTCGACTCCAAGCATCATGTTGGACCACAGTACCGTCCAAATCCAAAAGCTACAAGCACATGAAAGCTTCATCGCTTGGGGGTTGTATACTTGTATGTAACTTATTATCTTAGAAGCAAGCTGAATGGGCCGAGTGTTGAACACAGAACCCTTCAATAGTGTAGACTGAAATCTGGAATCCAGTTAACTAAAAGCAGTTTACCGGTTGGGTTCCTCAACTGAAAACCTATTTAAATCATTTGAAATTTTTCTTAAGTTAAATGAGTTTGAGTTTTCAAGCCAATATCTTATCCAGTTTGTCCTACTTCTAAGAGCAGTGAAGAGTATAAGAGAGGTGGCACATAAGCCAATGCAAGCAGCTGTGAACAGGAAAAGGATAGCACTAGAAAGTCAGGTTCCAAGTAGATCAAACTCTCTTCCCTTTCCCTCTCATTTCCCCCTTTCCCCCCTTTTAATGGCCTTAAGATTAGAGTTTTTACTGAATCCATCATTCGATAATTGGTGTTTATGTATTTTTTGTCATATACATCGTTTATCCCTTTCTTTCTTTTTAATGTGATCTTTGCAAATAATAGCATTGGTTTCAGACAAAACCAACTTCTTATTCTTGTTTTGGAACATCAGCCTTTGAAACTAGTATGATACTCCCCAATGTGTTCTGGCCAATACCTTGTACGTTGCTCCCCAATGTGTTCTGGCCAATACCTTGTACGTTGCTTTATAGCCATCTGTTAATCATCTTTAAATCATATGATTTTTAAACTTTTGTGCATAACGAGATACATGCAATAGTATGGGATTTCAATTTTCAAAGCCAAGTGTTGCAACATAAGCCGTACCATCGCTATCAGTGGAGCGGATTTATTCAGTTCAGCATGTGGAACAAAAATGGGTACATAGTACGTTATTGGCCCTAGAACAACGATACACAAGTCCGCTTTCTTGGATCACTAAATTGAAACTAAATACATTAATCTGGAATGTGAAACAATCTCCATTGGACACAAAAGAGCTTTTATATGGTTCCATACTTGTGTTTGTGTTAGTTTGATTTATGAAATTGAACTGGGTTGCAACTCTTCTTGTCAACACCACTCATATTTGCCACTTTCCGCACCTAATAAAAAGAATAGCTTTTGCACTTCATAAGTAACTATCATTGTTTTAAATCTCGGCCGATATACGGTATATCGGCCAAAATACTGTTATTTTATCCAAAATGATACAATAAGTGTAAAATTTATCAGATATCATTTTGGACCGATATAGGCTGATATATCGCCACATGGCCAATATACCGGCCGATATCCGAGATGAATATATCTGATATATCATCACGTGACGAATTTAATGAGCTTCTACAAACGCATTTGAGGGCTTCTACAAAAAGTAAGTATCCCTAAAAGTTTATGACCTGAAACTTACTTTAACTAGTTTCATATAATTTATGTAGCCAATCACATGTATATTCTCATCAGATATGACGTCCAATATTTAGTACTATATCGCAATATATCACCCGGTATCCGGTATATAATTTTGTCAACCGATATATCACTGATATCTAATATTTAAAACAATGGTAACTATCTCCTCTTTCGTTCCCTTAGAGAATATTACTCATGGCTTCAAATTTCGGCTGATTCCGATACATATCAGCAATATCGTATCGAGTTTTAAGGTATTCAATACAATATTCACGTTATAATATTGGTCGATATCGACACTGATATTCTGATATGACTGATATTGATGGCTGATATTAACATTGATACTAAAAACCATAGCTGATATTGATATTGAGATTTTTAAACCATGATATTACTTCTTTCTTTACTTTTCCATCTTTCAACCAAGGTTCCATCTTTCTATCTTGGATCCTTGATTGCAGAGAAATTAAGGGTTATATGCAATGTTGCCAAAGTAGTTAAAGCCTCTAAGATTTCATGTTCATCTCATTGAAGTCAAAAGGTTCTTCAAGAAATGAAGGGACATACATGTTGCATTCAAAGAGTTGACTTGGAAATTTGATGGTAATATCATGGTATCATCCCATATCACTAACACAATATGATACGCGCGAGAACCAGATCAAAGATCAACTACTTGATTTTTAAGTAACATACGAAAGTACGCATTTAAAATTTTTGACATAACTTGTGATTCCTATCCATGCATTAGGCCTGTTTGGTTAAGGGTGGAAGTGAGGAAGTGAAGAAGTGAGGAAGTGATAATAGTTCCTTTGGAACTTGAGAATTGATTAGTAAGTTTTTCGGTGTTTGGATGTTGTTGGGAAGTGTGGTTTGAAAAATGTTATGTCTTTTCCGGTGTTTGGATGGTAATGTGAAAATGGAAGTGAAAAAGTTGACCACAAAGTTGACCGCAAAATAATATTAAAATAAAAATTAATAAGAAAAATAAAAATTGGACTGTAACTAGAATGCAAGTGAGATTTATATGAGCAAAAAGTTAACTGTTTTGTACTACAACTTATTACAAATGAGATTTACATGACCACAAAATTAACTGTAGCACTCTGTAAGTGAGGAAAAGGTTGTGTAAAGGAGAAAAGAGAAAAGGAAAAGACCTTTTTCCATTTTCCTTTTCCGGTGTTTGGATGAACAGCGGAACTGGGAAAAGACACTTCCCACTTCCTCACTTCCACCCAATTCCTTGAATCCAAACAGCCCCAATAAGTAACTTTACAGGTTAAAAAACCAACATTTGTTGGCACCACATCATTGATAAAACATCAGATGGATCAAGTGTGATGGGTTCAGAGATGATGAGGACAATGACAAGAAGCAATAAATGGCAAAAATCAGAAGAAATTGAGAAGACAATCACTGACAAGCATGGCAATGATCACAGCTGCCGCAGATAGGTCAGGTTTATTTTTTCATTGGCAAAAGTTGGTTGCTGCACATTGCCTCAGATATGCCTGATTTGTTGTGGTTATCTTCTAAATTCCCATATGCATTTAATAAAAGCCATATTATACATATGTGTATGCACATGAGTGTAGAGAGAGAGAGAGAGAGAGAGAGAGAGAGAGAGAGAGAGAGAGAGAGAGGATAAGGAGTTATGATTTGGTGCCTGAATAACTTGAGCCTAAATCCTCCCAATGCAGACTTAATAGTGGGAAATTTAAACACAAACATAACTACATTGAACTTGATATTGAACCTTTAGATGCATATAAATATAAATTAAAAAAATAATGATTTGTATCTCTTCTCTGACCATATACATATACTAAAAGTAGTATGTTAGATGTGATCTTGAACTTTTAGAATGCATAATAAATAAAAATAAAAATAAAAATAATGATTTGTATGTTTCTTCTCTGACCATCTACAGCTCTTAAAGCAGTATGTTGGAGTGATAAGATACATCGCTCGGAAGCATCAAAGTAGTCATTTGCCTCACCCACGCACGCACGGACCTGCTCCCGCTCACCCGCGCGCGCGCACATATATATTCTAAAGCATGTACAGTATGATCAACAGTTTGAGTCTAGAGTTTTAAGTGGTTGACATCATTTCTTCAAGGCAGGAGAACAATCTGGTCAAACACACAAGTTCAACTATATGTACATGTGTAGTAGTCAGTTTCCGACCCCTTGAGATTTGAACACGTGTCCATCCAGCCCTTGGATGATTGTATGACACGTGGTCATCTCTAGAATCTGTGAAGAACAGTTCTACTCTCTGAGCAGTTCAGGCAGCCAAAGAATAAATATAGAGTCGGTTATGAGTACCCCTATCTCCAAGCCAAATCTTCATTTAAATCCGGCGGTTACAGCTCGGGAGCAGATCAACCACATCGGCAGCCTGATAGTTCCCACTGGATAAAGATAAAAAAGGACTCTATCACTTCAAAGGAGGACATTTGGCTCTAACCACTTCCAAGATAAGCAGTTAAGATATTCAGATAGAACAAGACTATGTAACCTTATACAATAGACACCCACCTGTATAAATAGTAGGCCCCCTCTAACGAAAGAGGGGACGATCAATTAACCCCAGAAATCCTAGCGTGTGAGACCAGACAATTACCATTGTAACCTTCTCTGAATAATAGTGGAACGCTCGCCCTCTTTCTGCATGATTTTTCCCTTTCGGATTTTCATGTAAATCTGTGTGTTTGCTGGTTTGATCTGAAAAATTCATCCATTAATCCATACAATTTGGTGCGTGGATAACTCCCCCGGGAAATACTCACTGCATTTGATGCTTTTATTGAGAGCCTTTTGAGTCTATACTCGAAGATCTTTCCCACTTCCAAAACCTAACCCCCTCAAAATTAAGAGAAAACAGCAGATCCGAGCCGCGCGCCACAAGAAGGTGAAGATTCATGAATTTCAAGTCGGAGACTTGGTCCTGAAGCCGTTATTCAGATTACACGGCAGAAGGATCAAGGAAAGCTCAGGCCCAACTGAGAGGGTCCCCCACCATCATCGGTCGAGGAGGCAAAGGATCGTACACCTTGGCTGATCAGGACAGAAAGATCCTCAAGAAGCAATGGAGCTCTTTTCCCTTGAAATGATACTGTGTAAAAACATGTAATATCCAATAAAAAGATTATGCAAGTTCTCTTATTTTGATGTTTTATACTTCTCCGAGTACGATAAACACTCCCAACAATCTATATCAGGTCCTCACTACGGCTACACAAGCTAATCAACAACCTATAATGGGTCCTATCCTGACGGCTACCCTCGGGGAGTCTCCTGAAAGATGAAGGCTCGACTACAATGACTGCTCGGAGCTCAACCTACATCGAGTCCTCACCCTAATGGCCACCCGAACGAGTCGACAACCTATAACGGGTCGAACCCTGACAGCTACCCCTTGAGGAGTCTCCTGAAAACAGAGTTTCGCCCACAGTAATTGCTCGGAGCTCACCCAATATCGTGTCCTCACCCTGACGGCTACCCGAGCAAGTTGAAAGCCTATATCGGGGTCCTACCCTGACGACTACTCTAGGAACAGCCTATAGCGGGTCCCATCCTGGCGGCTACCCTCGAGAAATCTCCTGAAAGACAAAGGCTCGCACACAGTGACTGCTCGGAGCTCAGCCTAATTGGTTCCTCACCCTGGCGACTACCCCAGCAAGTACCCTGCCTATATCAGGTCCTACCCTGACGGCTACTCGAGAAAATCTTACACCTAGCTCTCCTGACTGCGGGAAATTCTCTGACTAACCTAGAAGCTTCCACCCTGACGGCTGCCTAAAACATCTACGAGATGGATCGTCACCACACTCCAGACAACTAACACCACACCTTTATATAAACGACCAAGCAATATACAACCAAGCCGGACTCACATCCTAGCATCCGTACAGGCAAATCAAGAGGAACAACAAAACATACAGTCAAAAAATATAACTTTTATAAGAATAAAAAGAGGGTACGGTTCTTATTACAAAAAATGGGGAAATACAAATGGACTCGGTTAACTCTGCCTACTTTCGCTACCTTGGCTCTTTGACCACCCCAAGACCTCACAAGCCAGCCGCTGGTGCTCCCAGTCTGATCACTCGAGCTCTCGGGCCGACCACTCGTGCCCCCGGACCAACCACTCGCACTGTCTGGTCGACCGCCAGAGCTTAAAAACGAGACTTGAGAGCGCAACGTTTGTGCCTCCATAAGCAAATTGTCGTGGCTCTCCAGAGTTCATTATAACGATCGCATTGACGCTCAACATTAGCCCTTCGCTCTTTAATGTCACCTTCGCAACGCTCCAGATCCTTCTCCAGCCTCTGGATCTTGTGCTTGAGCTCCAATTTCTCGAAGCATTCCCGATCGATCTGGGCCCGAAGCGAAGCAATCTCCGACTTGTCTGAGGCAAACCCTCTCCTGTAGCTCGGATATATCATCCAACACTTCTTTCAGCTCCTCAAGTTGCCCCAGGAGCCTTACTTCCAGAGCCGCCTTATCCTGCCTCAACTCTTCCATCACCTCCAGCATATTATGTGATTTCAAGAACATCTCGCACGCCCTTTCTTCAAAATCCCTCACCATCACAAGTGGGAAATCAATTCACAGTCCAACTGGAAGGTGACGAAGTCTAGCAGCCCGAGCTCTATGCTATGGGGAAGCCCAGGCAGCGTCCGATTCAGACTCTTCGCGACCTTCCTCCGTCAGGCATTCAAGAAAACCAGCAAAGCTCCAGAGTCATCATCAAGATCCAGCTCCACCCCCTCGTCGCCATCCTCGGGGTCGGTACCCTCAGGCCTCAACACTGGTTCCTCAAGGAACTTCACACCTGAAAGGCAACCCCTGCAGAGCCTAAGCATGCACGGGACACTCGCGGTCCCTGAGTGGTTCCTCCCTAATATCGGGCCCCCACTTCTCCAGAAGTTGCCAAAGTTGAGGTAGGACCCAAAGAGGCCGCCGAGCCAACACCCACAGCGGCCTTGAGACAATAAAAAGCAAGACATTCATACAAAGAATAGAGAAACTTCTCATTTATTTATTCAAAGAGTTTTACATTAGGTTCATACAAAAAGAAAAACAAAAAACTCTCAAACACTCGTATTGCCTTTTTGAGAGGCCTCGGAGGGTGGAGTTGGAAGATCCGCGTCGTCAGAAGCACCACGAGTCGAGGTCCCAGCGGGTGAAGAATCCGAGGGGAGACCCGCTGTCGGGAGAGCAGCACTGTTGGATGGAGCGCTACCTCAATGGCAGAGGCATCGCGCGCTGAAGGACGTCCCAGACCTTGGCTTTCGAAGAGGGCATCAATTTCAAGTGGATATCTCGGGTCTCACCTCTCTTCCAGTCCTCATATCCATCCTTGTACTTCTTGAACTTGAAGACCCATGGTTCAAAGTCACGGTTTCAGCCGCCGACTTCGTGGGCACTGAGACGGATTGGTCGCGGCGTCTCGGATCGGTCTCGGGTGATACGCACAAAACACTACATAGAAAGCTCAAAAATTCTGAACAAATCACAACAAATCTTTAAAAAATGTAGACATTAATATTGACGTATCACATATCCAAAACATATCACTTAGTACACTAAACATAAAGCGAAAGCATAAAACGCGCTTCTTCAGTAGAAACATATCAAAATACATGCACAATATAGTAAATTGCACAAAATACATTAGCTAACTTAACTAGATCACATTTATTTAAAATAAATTAACTTTATATTTTGTTTATTAAATTAAATTAATTAACTTAAATTATTACATTAATTAATTTAATTACTAAATTAACTTTAAAGAGGGGGGATTAAAAGAGAGGAAGATATGGAGGGACAGAGAGAGGGAGAAGGATCGAGAGACAGGGAGACTGAGAAAGAGGGGAGAGAGTTGAGAGAGATCTGGAGAGAGGGAGGGAGACAGGGAGACTGAGAGGGGGAGAGAGATCCGGAGTTAGAGAGATCGGAAGTGAGAGAGGGAAGAGGGAGGTACATGAGAGGCGCTGGAGGTCAGGTTCGCTATGAGATCGGAGGCGAAGACGAGACTGCGGCAATGGAGGCGAGATCGCAGCGATTGGAGACAAGATCGCAGCGGAGGTCAGGCTCGCTACGAGTGCAATTTTTCCTTTTAAACACGAAACCATAGGTCAACAATAGGATTTGACCGACTCGGTCGTGACTCGGCCAAGTCACCCGATTCGTTTTGTGACTCGGCCGATTTGGCCGAGTTATGGCCGAGTCGGTCAAATTCCATCAACTCTTGTGGACCGGGTCTCGGTCTCGTCTCGCCAGCCTCCGTTATCTGACTCAGACGAGTTTTTGAACCTTGTGAAGACCTTCATTTCCCTTTGGCATTGCTCTATCACCATCCGAACGCGCACTTCCACTGCATCCTTGGCGGTCAGCGCATGATCCAAGTCATCCTCAAGGCACCCCTTCTCCCCGAAGGCAGCCCTCTCCGACTCCAGAGCAGCCTTCGCCACCTCAGCGTACTGGCGCACCTCGTCTAGCTCCCGTCGAATCGACTGCAGCTCCGACTCCTTCTGTAGCTTGGAGTCCTTGCACAGTGATTCAGCGTTCGCCTCCTACAGTCCCTCTACAACTCCAAGTCTCTCATCTCCAGCTCTCCCCGAACCTCAGACAGTTGCTTCAGCAGGCTCTCCCTCTCCCTCGACTCTCCTCGAAGCCGCTTCAACTTCGTCTACCGACCTTGCTGGACTGTGGCCTCGTGATCCAAATCCGCCTAGAGCCGAGTGATCTTGGCGGCCGTCGCCTCCCCATTAGCATCCCTCCGGAGTAGCTCAGCAATTGTGCTCTCTTTCTCCTTGAGAGCCTCCCGATAAGCGTCCTGCAACTCAGAGGTAAGCACAGCGTTATGAGATTAAGAAAAAAGTGTTAAATGACAAATGAAATACAAGCCCAGACAAAAGTCACTGTGCTTACCTTGAAGACTTCATTCTTCAAACGCCGCCACTAGTCCTTCAAGGGTAATGTCTTGAACTCCTCCAGTCCCTCGAGAAAGTCTCCATATCCTAAAGCTGCTTTCTCATCTTCCCTCTGGAGAAATAATCTGAATGAGGAGCTCGGGGTGGGCCACCCCGCATGGTTCAAAGTCTCGGTCTCGGCCGCCGACTCGGCCGGCACCGAGACGGATCGGTCTCGGCGACTCGGATCGGACTCGGGCGATACGCAAAAAACGCTACATAGAGCGCCAAAAAAATTATGAAAAAATCATGACAAATCATAAAAAAATGTAAACATCCAAATTCATGCATCACATATTCAAAACATATCACCTAACACTCAAAACATAACGTGAAAGCATAAATACAAGCGTCGTCGGTAGAAAAATATCAAAATACATGCATAATATAGTAAATTGCACAAAATAATTCATAAGTACCTGCTAATATAGTCATTTCCACATTGAATTACGAGGAGGCTCCAAATCATCATTATCATCTGGCCCACGATAAGTATAGAAACCAGGCATATAGTTTCCATAAGGATAATGATATGTTTGTGGGTGAGATCCTGTAGGCTGAGATGATTGGCCAGAGGATCCACTATCAGAGTAATATGGCGGTAGGGGTTGTGCAATATCAGCTCCATGGTGATAATACCCAAAACCTCGATATTCAGTGCTGCTAGTAGAGTAATCACCAGTGCTAGAATAATCAGTGCCAGAATATTGGCCAGATGTCAAACCCAACCCCTGTAAATGGCCTTCAAGACTATGACGACCATGTGAGTAGTAATCATGTCCACTCGAATAATCATCGCTAGAACTGAATTTGACCAACCGATCCAAATGCCTACGCTGCTGTGAAATCCCCGCCCGGCCTCCATGATCTGTATCTTGTGTGGCATAATATTGTGAATCCCATGTTAAAGCATCATCTCGTTGGCTTCCACCAACACCATGAGTCTCTTCAACATTACCACCATCACCACCATCACCACCATCACTGCCGCCATCACCCTCACCACCATCACCCTCACCACCATCATCGCCACCACCATCACCGCTGTCATCATCACCGCCATCACCATCATCACCGCCACTTTCGTCAGTATGACGAATACCTTCATCTAACCAACCTAAGTCATCTGGTGGTAACATCGGTTGTTCTCCCTCACGAATCCACTCATCCAAAATATCATCATCATTGAAAATATTGTTCAGATCAATTGGGTTGTAATAATCATCAGTGTCGCTTTTGCATGTCAAGTTTCTTACTCGCAACCGCATATTGTAATGCACATATACTAGTTTATGTAACTTTTTCATTGCCAACCGGTTGCGCAGTTTTGTATGAATTAGCGACCACGTGCTCCAATTTCTTTCACAACCCGATGAAGAACATGTTTGGCTTAAGACTTTGATGGCAATTTTCTGCAGATTGGGAGCTTCTTCGCCATAATTAATCCACCAATCAGCTGGAAGAGATTGTTGCACTGCTCTTCTAGTTAGTGAGCTTCCAAATTCTCCAACTCCATCCACAAATAATTTTATCTGTGAGAATACACATCACAAGTGTTAATATTTGCATAACATTATATCGATGAAATAAATAATTATTATTACCTCATTAATAGCTCTTGCTTGTTTAGTCAAATCTGGCTCCAATCTTTTAATGACCTCCTTTAATCCATATCTCACTTCTGGATGTGTAGAAAAGTTTTTTGAATATTGGAGTGCTGGATTTAAAAAATATGCTGCAATAATGTAAGCAAACGATTGTTATGATATGACAGTTTCAATTTCTAGTCAACAAATATGATTTCTAGGCAAATGAATTACCAGCAGCATGCAAGTGTCTATGCAATTGTCCCTCCCATCTTCTATCAATGATGTCCCAGTACTTCTTCCAGTTCTTATTTGAGGCCTTTATAGCCAATTTTGCTCTATCCATAGCTTCATATATAATAGATAGTGTAGGTTTCTTGTCCTGGTCCACTATCTTCAAGACTCTAACAAGAGGATCCATAATGTTTTGGACCTCTCTTGCCTTCTTCCAAAACCGGTCAGTCAGAATGAGATTAGCAACCTTATCTCGCACACTTCTTCTACTCCTTTCCTTGTTGAATTCACGCCATTCTGTAGTCGTGCACATTCTTTTCAAGTCTTGCTCATAGCGAATAAGGCTTTCAATAGAAATAAACTCGGTGGCAAACCGTGTTATACCTGGTCTCAACAAATCTCTATCTTTGGTATATAGCTTCATTAAATTCACCACTTTGAGGCTATTGTAAATGAATGATGTGATCACCTTAGCATCATCCAATGTCTCCTTGACTGATTTCAAAGAGCCAATATCTTCAAGCATCAAATCAATGCAATGTGCTGCACAGGGAGACCAAAACAAATGTTTTCTCTTCTCCATCAACATGTGACCAGCTGCTTTGAAACTTGCCTCATTATCTGTGACAACCTGCACGATATTTTCTTCGCCAACTTCATCAACAACTTTATCCATTAGCGAGAATATATACGCAGCAGTCTTCGAGATATTAGTGGTATCAACAGAAGTATGGTAGATCATGCTTCTATCACAATAAATCATGAAATTAACAATAGGCTTTCTATTATGAGAACTCCATCCATCACACATGATCGTGCAACCATACTGCGGCCATTTTGTTTTTATTGAAGCAATATATACTTCAATTTCTTTCACTTCCTCCTCTAAATAGAGATTGCCAATCTGGTACCCTGTAGGACCTTTTACACCTGGACCTGCCTCCGCAATAGTATTAATCATGGCTTGGTAGTAAGGACCACTATCAGCTGCATTGAATGGTATTGCATTGTAGTGAAAGAACTTCGCCACGGATTTCCCAACTTTTTCATATTCTCAGTTGAGAACATGCTTTTGATTGATTTCTGTTTTGTTGGGAACATGTAAGGATCAATACCACGAGCTGGAATTTCAGCTTCTCTCATAGTCATACTCCGACGCAATCCACGGTTACTCCCTGATCCTGAAGGCTGTGAACTACTGCCACCAATATCAACTCCTTCTGCCGATCTCCAAGCCATTTCACGACTTTCTTTCATGGCTTGTTTCAGTTGTCTTCTTTCAACTCCTTCCAAACCACCAACTTCTTCAATTTCATTATCAGAATCTTCTTCGGTCACCTCATAGAAATCTTCCTCACTTAAAGATCTCATAAGTCGATCTTTTTTAGATTTAATGGCCGCTCTTTCTTTGCTACCTTCAGAAAGATGTCGTCTCATTATTTGAGATATCTCTTTTGATACTCGCAAGCATCCTTCCACCTGACCGGGTACATGTGCTATATGCTGCTTCAATCTAGTGATACCACCATGGACTTGTTTCCCACAATAATTGCACTTCACAAGTTTTCTACTTCCACCAACAGGGGTACCATGTTCCCATCCAATATCGCGTTGCTTTGGAGCCATACTGAAATTTAAAAAATTATCTGTTAAATTAAATTAAAACTAAAATTAACTAAATTAAAAACATTAAATTAAACTCAATTAAATGAAACTACAATAAACTAAACTAAACTAGTTTATACTAGATTAAGCAACACTAACTTAATTACCTAACTTTAATAAAATAATTAAATTACCTAATTTAATTACAAAACTTTATTAAATTAAATTAACCTAAATTAAGTTAACTAAACTAATTTAAATTAAATTCAATTCAATTTATGAAACTATATTAAATTAAGCTAAACTAATTTATACTAGATTAACTTACAATAACTTAATTACCTAACTTCAATAAAATTATTAAATTACCTAACTTAATTACAAAACTTTATTAGATTAATTAACCTAAATTAAGTTAAATTAACTTTACCTAAACTAACCTAAATTAAATGACATTAATGTAAATTAATTAGAGAGAGAGAGGAACAGAGAGAGGGAGAGAGACGGAGACAGAGGAGAGAGAGAGAGGAACACAGTGGAGAGAGAGAGAGAGACAGAGAGAGAGAGAGAGAGAGAGACTGACAGGAGAGAGAGAGAGAGAGAGAGACAGAGAAGGGGAGACTGGAGAGAGACTGAGAGGGAGAGGGAGAGAGAGAGAGAGAGAGAGAAATACAGAGAGAGAGAGAGTGCGACAGAGAGAGAGATACAGAGAGAGAGAGAGAGTGTGTGCGACAGAGAGAGAGAGATACAGAGTGAGAGAGAGAGAGTGCGACAGAGAGAGAGAGAGAGTGCGACAGAGAGAGAGAGAGAGAGTGCGACAGAGAGAGAGATACAGAGTGAGAGAGAGAGAGAGAGAGAGTGCGACAGAGAGAGAGAGAGATACAGAGTGAGAGAGAGTGCGCGAGAGAGAGAGAGAGAGTGCGACACAGAGAGAGAGAGATACAGAGTGAGAGAGAGAGAGTGCGACAGAGAGAGAGAGAGAGATACAGAGTGAGAGAGAGTGCGAGAGAGAGAGAGAGAGAGTGCGACAGAGAGAGAGAGAGCGCGCGCGCGCCGCTGCAGGCCAGAGAGAGAGCGCGCGCCGCTGCGGCCTGCGGGGGAGAGAGACAGAGAAAGAGAGGAGAGAGAGGCACAGAGGAAGGGAGAGAGAGACTGAGAGGGGGAGGGGAGGATTTACCTGCGACGGCGACGGCGACGGCGACGGCGTGGGACGGCGAGGGCCGGAGGGCGCGCGGGGGAGACGGCGATCGCGAGAGAGAGAGAGAGAGAGATCAGATCTGATCTCTCTCTCTCTCCCCGATCGGATTTAAAGGGAGAGAGAGGTCACGGGTGCCGAGTCGACCCGGATCGGGTCTGACTCGGACCTGACTCGGGAGACTCGGCCGAGTCGTGAACGACTCGGCCGAGTCGCCCGAGTCGGGTCCGAGTCAGACCCGATCCGGGTCGACTCGGCGATCCATTAGTGACTCGGGCCTCCGAGTTAAACCGGAGGCCGCCGAGTCTTCGATCTCTGCCACCCCGAGGTCTGCAGCGGAAACTAGGCAGCAGTCCCCAAAGGACCAACAGGGTCAGGGACCCTCGTGCCGTCATCTATTAGCGGAGCTTCAGCAGCTCCCGCACCCTCGAGCCTAAGCGATGGCTCAGCTCCAGAGGCGACTGGGGTTGACGGAGATGTCACCGTTACAGCATCCTCTATGGGGAGCAAATCAAAAGTCGAGGTAATCTCCTCCGGGATCTCCACCTCCCTGTCCACTGACTCAGAAAGCATTTCCAGACCTCCTTGGGAGCCTCAGCGACCGAGGATGAGCTCCAGAGCAAATAGGATCGGAGGGCCCAACCCGAGCGTCCTCCGCCAAACAAGACTGCCCACTGTTCGCAATAGGGCAACATCTCCTCCTCGTCCAACTCATCAAAGCAAATCTTGCTCTTCATCAAAAAGAAAACAGGCATTGAAGAACAACACCATGAAGGAAAGCCAAACTATATTCAGGATCTACCTCTTCGAGAAGTTGAGGTTGCAAGGAGTGCGCCGGGGCCCTCTTCCTTTTCGCGGGGACCAGACCCTTGGCCTTCCAACTCAACAACCGGCTATTTTGTATTCGGAGCTGGTATCCTCGGGATAATGGGGGCACGGGAGGCCTATTCGAGTCCAACAACCAGCTCCAGTTCTGTTGATCGTAATTAATAGCTGCCAGCTTCCGCAGCTTTGCTTCAATGTCAGCGAAGAGCGACGCTCCTCCCAGAGCAAGGGGCCTAAGTTCCAGGTGATCGGGATGTCTCCGCGCTCTTCCTCTGACTCAACCTCCCAAGGGCTAGACTCCCGGACTACGGTATCTCGCATATCATGATCGCTATCCACCATGTTCACAATAAATTTCTCGCACCTACTATGTGGCACGAAGTAGCGGGCATCCCGACTGGTCCTCCTCAGCGCGTAAACAACACAAAAAGCATAGCGCTGACATGCAACCGGTACGCTCAAAGCACAGAGGGCCTCAAACCCCAGCACGATGCGCCAGGCAACCCCCGACAGTTGCGAGGGGAGACTATGAAGTGGCTCAAAAGGCGGCAGAAGAACTTAATCAGCGGCAGTTTCAGCCCCAAGACCAGAATTTGGGGATGCATTAAACGCCGCCATTAGGTGGAGGCAAAGCAAAATCAGTACCCTGAGGGCAAAAACTCGACCTTGATCCCTGGGGAAAGGTGAACAACATATTTAGCCAAGTACTCGTCTACCTCCTCCTGGCTATGGAGTTTTGTGGTCTTGGGTCGAAATCCATGCCGACCCTTAGTCGGAACTAGGACATTTCCCTCTCTCCTCGGCTACAGCCTTGCCCTTGCTTGCGTCGCTGAGAGTGCAGACTTGCTTCTATCATCTTTGAAGAAGGATGAGTGGAGAAGCTCTGGTGACAAGATCACAAGAGGAAGAAGACGAACGGTTGAAAAACAAGAATTTGGGGATAATGTCCAGGGTT
Organism: Agave tequilana; assembly: GCA_038442645.1. NCBI lineage: Eukaryota > Viridiplantae > Streptophyta > Magnoliopsida > Asparagales > Asparagaceae > Agave > Agave tequilana. Next base: position 157,265 of record JAVJIF010011965.1, on the reverse strand, counting down.
TGAAAAAGATGTTTAAACCCTCAAATCTTATTCAAACACTTGATTAGAAGTCTTACACATGTTGCGAGAGATTAGATCCGAACGTCGCCCTTGATTCGCAGCACCATCCTCGAGCGTCGTGCCCCTTCAAAAAGTGACGATTACCTGGCTGACACTGCATCGGATGGGACGCACATTTAAAGCCTTGTCAGCAAGTAGAGGTACGCCACAAAAGACAAAAAAAACTGAAACGGCACCGACAGCCCGAGTCCAGGCTCAAGGGGTTTTCTCCTCTCCTTTTCTCGCAGAAGTCCCCGGGAGCACATAACTCCCGTGAGCAAGTCCCAGACCTCCTGCCAAAGAGAGGAAAGTAGAGGAGACATCTGTAGTGGTCAGTGTCTGATCCCCTCGAGATTTGAACACGTGTCCATCCAGCCCTTGGATGATCGCGTGACACGTGGCCATCTCTAGAATATGTGAAGAGTTCTAATCTCATCTAAACTCCGAGCAGCTCAAGCAGTCAAAAGATAGAGATAGAGTCGATTACGAGTACCCTATCCCCAAGCCAAATCTTCATTTGAATCCAGTGGTTATAGCTCCGGAGCGGATCAACCACATTGATAGCTGGATAGATCCCACTAGATAAAGACAAATAGGGGCTCTACCAATTCAAATCAGGATGCTTGGCTTTAACCACTTCTAAGATAAGCAGTTAAGATATTCATATAAAACATAACTCTGTAACCTTATCCAACACACACCCACCTGTATAAACAGTAGACCCCCTCCAACGAGAGGGAGACGATCAATCAACCCAAAAATCCTAGAGTTTGAGACCAGTAAATCACCATTGTAACCTTCTCTAAATTATAGTGGAACGCTCTTCCGCTTTCTCCATGGTTTTTTTCTTTCAAGTTTTCACGTAAATCTGTGTGTTTGCTCTGGCTTATCTAAAAAATTCATCCATTAATCCATACAACTCCCCCGGGAATTACCCACTGCAACATGCAATACACATGCACACACATTTTAGACAAACACCAGCATATAATAATCAACATTATTCATTCATATCTTAAGTACGCGTACAACATAATTGTAGTACCCAGAAAGGCTTCAAAGGGCATCATTACATGACACCAATTGTAGTCAACCTAATTGTAGGAACCACTAGCCCAAAACGTGGACCTGCTATGGGATATGAAATTCTCATTCCAAATCTCCCATTACATCACAATAAAAACTTGTACAAAGAGCAAGTGGTTGGGTCTGTGTTTGTGCCACGTTGCTAAATTCAAACATAAATAAACATCAATTGAATTTAGAACCAATTTTCCTTAAATAAATTGGATCAGCTTGAATCAATTTCCAGTTGATCCTACGTAAAGTGGGGCGATGTACTAAACAAAAACTTTTGAGTTGGACTTTATTGGTAAATTTTGGTTTCTGTAAGTGTTAAGATTTCATTAGGTTAGGTCTAGCTCTGTCTGACCCATAATTGAATGAATTTAAAAAGCATTCCTTAAGCCAATCAATCCATGGGTCCAGGTTTCAGTCAGCTACCGACCAGATTCAACACTGTTTTAGTCTCGGCCCTGCAACCCACACGCAACTAGGATGATCTGCAATAGAATGCCAGAGTCATTATTGAGAGATTACTATGAAGAAACTACACATGAAGGTATTTACAGAGGTGATATGGATAAGCCAATAAATCAAAAATGTACACCGAGCACTCCAGTTCCAGTGACCTCTCATGTAAGTCAACATGTTATTTGTTTCAGTTACGCACATCTGAGAAGTCCACTTCCCATTCCTTTTAACAGAAATTAGGTGCACAAACTGCTTTCTGGTTGAGTAGTTCCATTAACTTTGACTAAAACCCTGTCTAGCAGCATGGGTTGCATCACACACTAAGAAATTTTCAACATAAGAAAACCAATGAGAGGAACACACTTACATTCTGAAACATTCCAAGCAACCCAGGGATACTTGCAGCCTGTAAAGGTCTAGGCTTCACCACCTGCGCAAGAGGGTATTCCTTGACATGATGAGATGATGTGAACAAAATTGATGGAAAACAAAAGTGGAATGTGACGATATCTAACACTGTGAATCTCAATTTCAGCTAAATACAAGATCACATCTAACACCATTATTTTGTGAACAGGAAAGCCACCAATGTTATTGTGCCATGGAAACAAAAGAAATAAACAGAATTTAAAGCACCTTTCAAGAACTAAGAGATTCTTCTCTATATTGGTAATTAGTGCCTGCCTGCACATGGTTCACATTCCGATTGAATAATTTTCTCAGCTTACAACATGCCCAACAGTAACTTAATTGGTCTACACAAAATAGGCATGAATCATGGCAAAAATTCGCAGAAGTAAACCCAATAATCAGCTAAGTCAGTTTCCATCAACCTCAAACCACGCATCGTGTCAGGAAAACTCTGCCCAACCACTGCACTGTTATAGTAGATCTAAATTTGGTTTTAGAGCAACACAAGTTTCTTATATCATTTAGTTGAAAGCAGGATGGAAATGTTGATTCCAGATTTCCGACGACCTTCTCTAAAGCGCCAACAAAATCAGTTACAGCGGTTAGAATGTGATTAATTCCGTTATGTATTGATATAACTATAAAAACAAATGAGAGGCTGCCAACACCCTTATTTTTTCTAAAAACATTAACACGCGGCATAAAAGATGTTTAATCAGTTCAACATATGACTTAATCATTGTTCTTCACGAAGGTCACCATATTATTAAGATAATTTGACCTTCCACGCTCAATGAAAGCTTTTCAATGCATTTGGGTTTCAAATGAATGCCACAGTAGTCATTGTGTTCTAGAAAACCACAAAGCATGCACCTAGGATCTATTTTCAAATGGATGTCATTTTCGATCGGCCTTCAAGTCGCTTCGATTAAGCAGGGCAGCTCGAGTCTCTAGGTGATACATTGAGCACCCACACCTGCCCCGTGCATTCTCCTAGCCTGTTTTAAAACACTCATAATTGAGAGACCATATTGGGCATGTTTGTTTCGCCGCAAAATGCCGCAAGTCGTAAATCTTAAAACTTCTTTCCATTTTCCACTGTTTATTTCGCTGAAAAACAACTTACAAAATGCAACTCTCATTTTCCTACTTGCAGTTACTGCAGTTAATCTTGTGGTCATGTAAATCTCACTTTTACACTCATATTTTCTCACTTGCAGTTGCTTCAGTTAATTTTGTGGCCATGTAAATCCCATTTGTAGTGCACTTACAGTTCAAAGGAGTTACTTGATAATCAATATATAATTTAATATTATTAAATATTTAATATTTTTAAATAGTTTTTATAGTGTTCAATTTCTTATTAATTATTTATTATTTTATATTTTAATCTTTAGTTTTTTATTATTTTTAATATTGTTTTAATACTTAATATTTTACTATTTTAATTTAATATTGTTATTTAATACTTTATTATTTATTAATACTTATACCAATTTTTTTAATATTTTATTTAGAGTTAATATTTTATTAATATAACAATATTATACTTTAATATAAAATTACTATATATTAAATTATTTATTTTTTAATATAAATAATTACTTTATTAATATTATAATATACTTTATTACTATATTAATATTTTATTATGTTAATATTGTAATAATAATTCATTATAATAATATTATAATAATAATTTATAATTATAATTATTTTACTTTGTTATTTTTATATTTTTATAATATTATAATAAAATTTATATTATACTAATTTTTAAGTATTTTATAATATTATAATATTATAACTATATTTTTTATTTTTCTTAATTTTTTTAATATTTATGTTTTATTAGTATTTTTAAAATTTTATTAATGTTCTTTAGATTTTCTTAAAATTTTTTATTATTTATTTAGTTAATATTTTAGTAATATTTTACTAAAATATACTAATATTTTATTAATATTATTGTTATAAATAAAATATTAAGATTATTAATATTTTATCTCAAAGTTATTAATACAATTTAATTTACAATAGTAGATTTAATTTAATAGTATTTATAATATTTAAATCACTGCTACAGTTAATTTTGTGGTTTCACTTACACTTTCACTTTACCAACCAAACACCGTAAAACACAATATACTTTCTCATTTACACTTTCACTTTATTAACCAAACACTGTAAATTACAATATATTTCCCTTCTACAGTTCACTTTTCTCATTTTAATTTTACGACTTACGACTTGCGACGTTTTGCTGCGAAACAAACAGACCCATTGTGTCACCCATCAAAGCTTTTATGCAGATATATCATGGATGGTCCCCCAATCTCAAATAGATGACAGCCTGATATGTTTACTTGTAGGTTTAACCCAACATAAAGTTAACAGTCTGAGTAAGGAAGAGAAGTAGCATGATTCAAGATTCCTTTTATTTGATAATTAAGTTCTTCCCAATAGTGTAGTAAATTTCAATCTGTCTAAAGTTTAAAGCAAGATAATTGTTCACATGCAATATGCCTATTACAAGTGCTAGATTTTATGTTTTATTAAGATGACATGCTATTTGACATACTATTTAGAAAATTCAAGTTGTTTAACGGTTATTAGAAGTTCTTTTTGTCGCTCATCTTATTAGCTCATTTTGTATCCAAGAATTATGTATAAAACTTTCGGATTCAAAATTAGTGAGGTTATGAATATAACTATAACTCACACAAGTTGGGTTCAAGCCGCTAAATGTTGCATGCAAACAGCCTATGCCTAGCCTAGACTTAAATAGTGGTTGGGTTTGGGTTCGGTATTTTAATATTAAGTTTGGACTTATGCCAGAAATAATCAATCTGACTTGAACTTGGGTTTGGCTTAGGTTGCCTCACCACCCAAGGACAAAACGAGTGGTAGAGGGCTGCACATCTGATATAGGAAGCCAAGGCACTCGCATATCATCAATTCGATTCTATTTAGGAGTTTGTTTCCGGGTCCAATTTGGATTCCAGTTTGTTTCGTTTTTCTTTATTTATTTTTATTTTTTCAGTCCGAGTTGAATTCCAATTGGTTTTATTTTTCTATTATTAAATTAGGTTTTCTAGTTATAGTAATATTTCTTTTTATTTGCCTATATAAGGTCATTGTATCTTTGTTTTTGTATTCAACTTTTATTCAACTTTTGATTATCAATTAAATTCAATTTTTTTCCTCTTAATTAATTAATTGATTGTTTAATTATGATCTTCCATTCCAGCATCAAGTGGTATCAGAGCTTCTACAACTTTCCGACGATGGCAGGAGATGATGATGGATTGCAAGACATTTCCACAAGGATGGACACTGCTGAAAGGATGGTCGACGCTATCAAGTCAACCTTGGATGGTGTGGTCCAATAGCTCAAGAGATTATCCCTCAAAATTGATGATTGAAGTCTAACCGATGGTACGTAGCAAAACAGATACAATCGTTAATCAACTCCTCTTCCACCATATCAATATCACCATATCACCCATCAACTAATCTTCTTCCACCAACTCCACCCTAGCATCCACCTCAACAACCACCACCATATCGCCCATCGACTAATTTTCCTCAATCATCGCTATTATACACTCTTACATCCATCAACGAATCTACAACTTATGTTATTCAGAGATTGCAGTGCAACCAAAAGACCCCTGACACTACGTAGCGACATCAAATCTTTTTTACAAGGTGTTCGGTCAAAGAAAAGTATGCAACCTCATCATTAACAATGAAAGTTGCAAAAATCTCGTTTCTAGTTCACTCATGGACTACTTGAAGCTAAAGACGGAACCACACCCTCATCCTTACACCATTGGTTGGGTCAAAAAGGACATCTCCATCACAATAACAGATCTATGCCATGTTTCTATTTCAATTGGCAAGTTTTATCAAGATAATATTGTTTGTGATGTGGTTGACATGGACGCATGTCATGTTCTTTTGGGGAGACCATGACAACACGATGTTGACGCTACCTACAAAGGTAAAGAAAACATCTATGTGTTCCCTTGGAAGGGTAAAAGAGTTATCATAAGGTCAATTCCACCTGCCCCAAAGCCTACAGAAGAAGAGAATACTAAGTTCATATCAATATGCAACCGACGCGAGTTTTGGTGGAATCAAAAGAGACAGAGTAAAGATATGCTTGGGTGATTAAAGAAGAAGTCGCTCCATCCATTGAAGTTTCCAAGAAGATAAAGCCCATGTTGGAAGAGTTCAAAGAAGTTCATGACGAGCTTCTGGAAGGATTACCACTAATGAAAGATATTTAGCATCATGGTGCATCTATTCTTCATGGTTTCAAAGATCCTTTCATGTGGAAGGAGAGTGCTAGAGATAAAATTTAAATTCTTCAAGTTCATATCACCTTCTCATAGCACATGGGCGCGACGTATTCTACGCGGTATGCCAAGTTCTATCTCCAATTGCACTTTGAAAGATCTTCATGAAGGCGAACAAATGAAGAATGAGAGCATGGTGCATGTGTATGGCTGGATGGTGAAGGAGCACCAACCAACTGACATTGATTATCAACCGACGCGAGCTGGTGATTACATTGAAGATTCGATGATGCAACACTACATGGAGTTTGATGAAAATCGTCGAGGCAAATCAAGATTTTGAGATCACACTTTCCCTCTAGCCGAGTTTGCTAAAGATGGCAACATTTATAGTTCTATTGATTGGAACTCGAGGACAAGTTCTTTTGAAGAAGGATGGACTGATGTAGGAAGCCAAGGCAGTCGTGTATCAGCAGTTCGATTCTGTTTAGGAGTTTGTTTTCGCCTCCAATTTGGATTCCAATTTATTTCATTTTTCTTTATTTATTTTTAGTTTTTCAGTCCGAGTTGAATATTTATTGGTTTTATTTTTCTCTTATTTAATTAGGTTTCCTAGTTAGAGTAGTATTTCTTTTTATTTGCCTATATAATGTCATTGTATCTTTGTTTTTGTATTCAACTTTTGATTATCAATTAAATTCAATTTTTTCTTGCTCGTGGATTCGAGTTGCTACCATTTGCTCGTAAATTCGAGAGTTTTCCTACCTAAAGGCATCATTTAGAGTTCATTGGTGCTAGAATGAGATCTAACCGGTATTGTTCGCTTCCGCCCCCGCATCAACATCCTCTACGGCTCTACCAAGATGGAATATTCCCTAGTTTACTGGCACTCTTCATTCTTTCTTTGTTAGCGCGTCAAATTCTTCTTCAGAAATATGGTATTGAAAATCTAAAGTTACCTCATAACTTAATTTTAACTAACCTTATGTTTCTATTATCTTTAACTTGAGAACATTTTAGATCTTTAATCAAATTCATAACACACCTCATCTTGTTGGATTTGAATTTCGAATCTGAAGCACTTTAGAAGAAAATAGACTTTCCAAAGACAGTAAACAATAACTATTTTTTTCTCCTTGGTTAAGATGGCACTATACACGTTACTACCCTAGTTTAAATAAAATCCTGCTAAAGCATCTCATTCCCCAAAAGGCAAAATGCAAAAGACTTTTTCTATCTTAAGCCACAAAATCTCAAATGATTTGACAAATGCTACTTTTTCATTGTTCCACATGTTACTAAACTTCCTCACTCACATCTAATTATAGAATAATTAGGAAAGATAATGGGAGTTGCTTTCAAGTTAACAATCTACTCTCATGTTTAATACCCAAAAACTTCAAACTATCTTTTCATATGATGAATTTTCTTGAACTTTATATAAAATTGCAGGCAAGTAAATTAATTAAAACAGTAGGTTATAGGGGGGTAAAGAACACGCCTTGTTGGTCTTCACGGGCAAGATATCGTCCATTGTTAGATCCTCCTTTGTAACGGGACATTTTCCATATTCCTAACAACAAAAAACAAATAAATAAACAAAACTGAAGTAAAAACGAGTAGAAATCTAGGGTTTTGCTTCAACCCTTAACTCTAATCTCTGGCCGTAAGAAAGACTTACTGCGATGTGGCGCTCGATCAACCGCCGCTCGAAAAGAAGCCCCGACTTCTTCAAGAGCACGGGCTCTTCCGGCACTTCGCCGGAGACTGCACAGAGATCAGAAGAAGAGATAATGTAGAGAAGAGATTAGGGAATCTAGAAAGAGGAAGAGAGAGAGGAAGCTTACTGGAACAAATCATGGCGGGCGGAATCTAGGGTTTCTCCTCCGCCGCGGTCGGATAGAGAGGCTGCAGACGAGGAGTTAGGGTTTGGGGGGCAATGGGGGGAAACGAAAAGAGGGAGGGACAGAGGAGCGTAAGGTTATTTTGGATATTTTTTCCGCTTTGGGGTAGACTGCGGCTATGACTTGTGCTGGGATGGCTTGGAGTGAGATCGGGGGGCGGATATGTCCGCCAAAAAAATTATGTAGGCACCACAAGTTATCAGAAGTGTGTCATTATTTTTTTGACAATTTCACTCTCAGTGAAAAGTCTAAAACAGTCTCTCCTCCCCTTTCTTCTAATATCTCTCCTCTTTCTCCTCTAGCGACTCCCACTCCCTGAAGCTCCCCCTCCTCCTCCCCCTGCTCGGCCTCCCCCCACTCGCCCTCCCCTCCGATCTTCCCTCCCCGGCCTCCTCATAGTCCCCTCCTTCTCCCTTCTCCTCACCCCCACCCGATCTCCCCTCCCCTCTGATCTTCCCCCCTTCTCCTCACCCCCACCCTCCTCCCCTCCCCCACTCCCCTTTCATCCTCCCCTCCCCCCTCCTCCTCCCCCCCCCCCAGCCCTCTTGATCTCCCCCTTCCCCTTCTGTTCGGCCAGATCTCCCTCCCTCCCCATCTGTTCGGCCAGAACAGAATCTGACCGAACATATTGGGGGGGGGGGGGGGGGGGAGATCAAGGAGGCTGCGGGAGGAGGGAAGGGGAGCGGGGGAGGGGGCAGAGGGGATGGGGAGGAGGAGGGGATGGGGGGTTCACCGAAGTAGGGAGGCGTCCGGGGAGAGGGGGTTCACCAGAGGGGTGAGCGAGGGAATGGAAGGGAGAAGGAAAGGAGAAGAAGAGGGTATTTTGACCTTTTTTTATTTTTTTTGGGTGCCTTTATCACATTTGTGGGTGCCTCAATCACCGGGGTGTTTATAATTTTTGCGTTGGATATATCCGCTCCCGTGAGATAGACTTGCCACTTCCAAGGATTTGAACATGAATTCTTTCCACTTAAAACTAATGTTATTTAAATAAAATATAAGATTCACTCTGTTAAAGTTGATTTGCATTAATATATCACCAACAGCTGTTGAAAATCGAGTGACGTCCGCAACGATAGCGAGAGAGAAAAAGAAGGAGGTGGTTGGAGGGAGAGAGGAGGAAGAGGAGACTAGAGGGAGAAGGAGGTTGTAGGGAAGAGAGGAGGACGGGGAGAAGAAGGAGGCGCTAAGTTGCTTCTCTCGATCGCTCTCTCTCTCTCTCTCTCTCTCTCTCTCTCTCTCGCGGATGAAAACGGACAGACATTTTTTGTGAAGGAGTCGCGGGAGAAAAGCTTGTTTCGCTCGGTTTTGATTATTTAAAATAATTTAAAATTAAAAATTAAGTGTTTTGTAGTTTTGTTATCCATACGTCAAGTAGGTACAAAATGGACGTCCGAAAATAGCATATTACTTAAATTGTGACTTTAGACATACAAATTCTTGATTCGACCATTTGAACATTATCTAAACATTTAAAAAAAAAAACCACACATTAATCTTTGTAAGGATCAAATATTCTACACCGTTAAACTAATCAACTCACTATTTCAGTTATTCATTATGCGCATACTTGATAAATAAGCAAAAGGTATTAAAAAAATTAGAATTTTAGTTTTTAAGCATTCTTAAAAATGTAAATCCACTCTAATGGAGTGGATCTTCCATTTGAATGGCCTAATATTGAATTTGAATGGAAATGATTCATCTCATATCCTTCCCAAAGGAGCCAAGTCTATTTTAGCTTATAGTTATGTTAATAAATTTTAGAAAATAATATATAGAATTTTTAATGATAATGAGAGGCATATAATATTTTATTTATGTTCCTTTTTATTTACGTTATTTATTTGAAGTGGTTTTATAACTCTTTTTCTTTTTTTTTAATTTATTAGTTAGTAAGGGGCCGTTTGTTTCGAGTAAAAGTCCGTAATTCGTAAATGACTTACAACCCAGTTACAACTACGGCGTTTGTTTGGATCGTAATTCGTAAAAGACTTACACAACCCAATTGCCACTCACTTTCAACCCAATAACCACTAACTTACAGCCTAGTTACAGTTAATTTTGTGGTCATACAAATTTGTATTATTTTTTATATTAATATTAATTTTTTTTAATATTTAACATTTTTAATATTTATATGCAATATTAAACTTTTTAAATCACCAAATAGTTAATTTTGTGGTCAATTTTTTCACTTACGACTTACACACTACGACAACCAAACACCGTAAAACACAATACACTTTTCCATTTACAATTTTATATTACCAACCAAACACCATAAAGCTTATATGCATGTAACTCATTTACAACTATAAAAGACTTTACCAATTACGACTTACGAATTACGGCCAGCTACGACAACCAAACAGGTATCCCAATCTCTCTTTGTTGTTTATCACTTAGCCATGGCTCATAGTCTCATGTTTTTTCCCCCCTTCAAATGTGTCTTTCTTCTATAATTATAACAATAAAAATGTGGTTTACAAATGAGAAAACAAGAATAACTGATCAATTGAGATGGGCGTTGATTTTGTATGCATATATTTGTTGAATATCTTAATGCTTGAGTAAAGTTTGGAACTAAATAAGTTGTGAAGATAAGTAAATTAGATTTATTTTATTGGGGAATTTATTTGTATATAATGATTACAGCCACTATGTGTTATGGAGTTGCAATGTGGGAAGTTCTGTGTAAGTTAAGATCATTGCCTTTCCTCAAATAAACAAATAAATAGACAACTTTTTATGTTGTATAGTTTTCAGTGAGAAGGAAAAATCTTTTTAAGTTTTTATACACATCTCTTCAAAAAACAAGGAAAGTAATGGGCGAAAAAGAGTTTTAAGTACAAAGGATTTGTAACTAGTGGAAGAAAAACAAGATAACATTGAAGTGTTTGTAAAATATACAAGAAAAGAAATGATAATAAAGATGTAATTTATTATCATTTTTTTTCAGTGTCTTTTTTTTGGTATAATAATAAAGATGTAATTTATAAATGTAAAAACAATAATAGATGATTAATTTGGATGGATGTTGTTTTGATTTCCATGCATTTGATTTGGTTTCTTAATGCTTGAGTAAATTTTGGAATTAGATTTTTCTTTTTACGTTAAAATCAGATTTTTTTTGTGCTAAAAAATTGGAATAGATAATTTTTTAAGATAACAAGGATAGATATGTTTTATTTTGGAGTTTAGATGTATACAAAATTAAAGCCATCATGTGTCACTGGAGTTACGATGTGGGCAGTCCCAGGTGCAAGTTATAATGGCCCTTGCTCAAATAAATAGATAATCTTTTGATATTGTATATTTCCCTGTGTGAGGGGAATTTTTTTTTAAGTTTTTATACATGCCTCTTCCAAAAGCAAGGGAAAGAAAGAGTATAAAAGAGTTTTTAGCATGGGGATTTGTAACTAGCAGAAGGGAAACATGGAAAATAACATTGTTTTGTAAAATCTACAAGAAACGAAATGGGTTTGTGGTGTAAGTTGATAATCGTTAAAGGGATGTTACACTGGAGTTCTACATGTAGTTGTTATTTATTTAGTTAGAATACCAAGAAATGTGTTTTATTTAATAACTCACAATTGTAGTTCCAACTGTAAGATATAAAGAACAGTTGTTTGTTTTAATGCATAATGTAGTTGTATTCAGGGGCGGCTCAACCCTTAGGCGAATGAGGCGATTGCCTAGGGCCCCAAATTTGGTGCGTCCCAGAAATACTAGTGGTAATAGGCATTTAACTAATGCAAAGAAATATAAAATGTTCTAAAATATTTCTTGCTCATTCAAGTGAATGTGCTGGAGTTGTTATTTGGCATGACTAGAAATCATGCGGGCTTTGCTCGCACTGGGTCGAATTATGCTATCCACATTTTTTCTTTACTTTTTTCCTCTTCATTTTTTATATTACCAGAAAAAGCAGTCTCTTCCACTTTCTAAGAGATGTTGGTCCAAAGGCCCATCGCTCTAATTTTGATGATGATTAACTCATGTAGTTATAGTACTAATGATCTTGTGTTTATTTAGTCTCAGATATTTGATCAAGATCTTAGTAGGTGTTTAGCTTCAACAAAGGATTCGAAGTCAAGTTTTGGAGGTAGCACGTGTTGATTCAAGAGCTCGCGCATCAAGATTGCATCAAGTACTCAAGAGGAGTCTAGCTCATTGGATTAAGGTTTGGACCAAGTCAAGAAGGAGAAGAAGATTTTCATGAGAAGATTTTCGTGAAGACTTGTGTCATGTTTGTAAGTGTTAAGATTTTATTTTTAGATAAAATGTAAAGGATAGATTATTTGTGGAATGCTCAAGCTTACACACACACACAAAAGTTTGGCTTTCAAAATACGGTTTTTGTTTTAAGCTTTAAATTCTATGCCTCAGAATAGTTCACATGTTTGTAATATGTATTGATTTTTGATCCAACATATTTATACTTCAAAGTATTTTAATGAACTTATTTTGCGAATTTTATGAAGATTTATGGAATTTAAGATGTATTTTAAAAAGTTGTTAAAAATATTTTTAGACTGCTTGCGGTGGACTGACCGGTCGACCGATGTGCACAAAACGTGCACAAGTCCATGTGATTTGAGCTCGATCGACCGACCGGTCGACCGCAGTAGAGATCGGCCGACGCCCGGTCGACCGACCGAGTTTACAGAGCTCTTGGTTTTCTCGGTCGACCGGGAGGCCGACCGTTCTGTTGATCTGCTCAACACCTCTATAGTTTTCTAGCCATATCTTTTGATTCTTATATTCAATCAACATGATTTAAATTGAATTTTAAAGATAACTTTAGGGCTACATTTCATATTTAATAATCATTTTCTGATTTAAATGTTAAGAATGTCAAATATTGGGTTGAAGTCTGTTCTTGTTCTAAAAATAGTTTACAGTTTTTAATTTGACATCTTTCAGTATTTTATTGATAACTTTCTATTATGAAACAATATTAATTTGATTTGAGTTGCATTGGAAAGAAAACTTCAAGATCTACAACTTCATACTATATACTTATTTCCAAATTTGGACGTTATGACCTCAAAACTGTGCTCCAAGTTGACCTATTGCGCAGTGGTCGGTCGACCGCCAGTGTCCAACGGTCAGAAATTTGACCGTTTGTCGGTCGATCGCCCGGTCGACCGATAGGCCATTCTGGCCAGTTTTTGAACCATAACAGCTAGTTTTTCTTGGCTTATAAATATGGGTTCTTTGGGTGAGTTTTTGACAAGATTTGAGAAGTATTTTGAAGCTAGTTTTCCCCATCTTTCACAGAAGTTTTTCAACAAGTTTTTGGGCTAAACTTCCATATCAAAAGTGTGTTTATGAAGAGTGATTCTCTTGAGTTTTTCAAAAGTTTTTCTTTGAGTTTTTCACCTCCAAATCTATCCAAGTTTTTTCTCACACTAGCTTGAGCCTTTCATAGTATTATCTATCTTATGGGAGCTTTGATTGTGAGAGTGTTTGTTGGTGATCAAAGAGGAGATCATCAAGTGTTCTACCTTTTATTGGAGAGTGTTATAGAGGTGCAGCCTCGGCGAACTTGTGAGTTCATGTTGTGCTATTCTTGCGGGAACAAGAGAGGGACTTGTGAGTCCAAGAGTTCTAGTGTGAACTCGTTGTAGGTGTTGCGGCACCGGGTGATCTGGCGGGATCGATTCTAGTGGAAATCCTTCATAGTGTTGAAGGCGGGGACATAGAGCAAGGGTGCTCGAACCTCGAAACAATTCTCCCGTGTTTGCGATTGCTCTCTCTCTCACTTGTGTTTATATGTGAAGCCCCGATCCCGCGGATACGGAGACGTCACTGCGACATATATACCCAGGTCAGAAATGGCCTCACGTATATACGCTAAGCATCAGTATAGGCAAGAATCAAAGTGCGGAAGCATGTGGTAATATACATTCTAACAGAAAAGTACAAGTATATGGTTATCACAGAAAGTGATACAATATTAAAGGAATATTATATCACCAGAAAATATAAAACTACAATGCATGAAGAGATATACAAGAGCTGAGAGGTGCTCACGAGCAGCAAAAGGGGTCTCGAGAACCAAACAAGAGAGGAACTGGGAGGAAGAGATTCAGCAATGATCCAAGCTTCTGCTGCACTCCGATCGTCATGGAAGGATCCGTTATGTACTCTGATCAGCTACAGTAAGGCCACCAAGGTCCGGTCTCTAGGATCTGGACATGAGAATCTAGGGTTGTCAGACGCAATCCCGCGAGTACATATAATAAAGCTAAATGGCGTGCATAACAGACACACGTGTATATGATCAAGTGATGTGGTCCAGGTATGCAGGTACAAGCAATAACAAGTAACATAAAGGAACGACAGTAAATCATGTATATCGATGAATCTGAAACTGAAAATATGCATAGAAGGCAGTATGAAGAGCATAGGTACATATAAACATGCGATGAATAAGTTAAACATGCGATAAATACAAGTATAGATAAAACTAGTTGTACAAGCTCAGATTATGGATTCACGGGACTGATACGTCAAGGGGATAATCCAAACAAGGAAACCCTCATCTATATACCACATATCTCATGTCGCTATCATCTGAGTTTATACAACTTGAGTTGCCCTAAGAGTAACAGAACTATAGTGTGTCTGGAGTAATCATCATATGTCATAAAGTAAGGTGTCAACTCAGGGCATAACACTATAACTGGAACGTAAAGGTGTTGCATTTTAAGTTATTCAATAATAATAATCAGTACCGTTTGATATTTAATCGCCTCCCTACCAGCGCCTCACATCACCGATAGTCCATACTAGAGTTCGCATTCTGTAGAACTTACCCGGGTCTGACATGTGAGTACCAGGACCCGAACAAAGGAGAGACCAAATATCACACGTTCCTAATATTATTACTATTTGGTTGTTATGTTCTTATGTTATTCTTGTCCCTTTCCCTCCGGCATCCCACAACACTCACAGTTCATGCTGGAGCCTGCACTTCCAGTAGAACTCATCCGAACTTCGATATGCAGGTACCATTATTCGAATAGGGGAGAGACCAAATAACACATGCTCCAGGCGTTATCATTGTACAGGTATGTGTGGGTGTTAATAGGCATTGAGAATGCTTATCACGCTAACACCAGGCGGCACATGCAGGAAGAAGGAAGTAGCCCTACAGATTCAAGAGGTGGCCCCCACCACGTGTGTGGTGTGGCACTTTACTCTATGTGGCACTTTGCTCTGAGGGTTGATTCAGGAGGTAGCCCCACAAATTCAAGAGGTGCCCCCCACAGATTCAAGAGGTGGCCCCCACCACGTGTGTGGTGTGGCACTTTGCTCTGTGTGGCACTTTGCTCTGTGTGGGGAATGGATACTAGAGGTGGCCCCTACTGATTCAAGAGGTGGCCCCCACCACATGTGTGGTGTAGCACTTTGTTCCGTGTGGCACTTAGTTCCATTCAGGATCCGCTGGACGCTAGCACGATTGTGGGATACATCCTCGTCATCCCGACACCAAGCATGCTCTGCCGGACGCCGGTCTGACTATGTTGTTAACAAGAGTAATAGTGCAGGGGACATGAGTACAGGGGATACAGAAGTTCAGGAGCACAGGGGTTCAGAGTACAGGAGTTCAGGAGTACATGAGTACCAAATGTCTGGTAATAATATAATAATCATGCCAAGTCCTCGTAAAAGTGATAATCATGAATATTCCATGTAATACGGTGTTAGGTGTAATAGTATCTAGTCAAGTGTCACAATATCAGGTCAAGTGATAACATGACAAGTATCGGTGTCAGATATCAAGTAATTCTTTACAGGAAGAAGATTATAGGTAGATCTCCTCTGAGATTTCTGGGAAAGTGTGCTGGTAGGAATCTGATCAGCGTGGATCACTTTATCCCTTTGACGATGCGAGTGATTGGAAAATCGAACTGTCGCCTAATGGGATTCCCTTCTCGCCTAGTTTGGAGAATCGGAGAACAGAAGGTCGGTAGAGCCCTCTTGTTACTTCTCGAGCTGCCTCCGCTTGGGAATTCCTTCTCGCCTGGTTCCGAAAATTCCTTGAGAGGGAGGAAGATCTTAGGGTATTAGCACCCTGATTAGAGAAATAATTCTCTGAATTCTTGGAAGCAAGAAAGTAGATCTCTGTCATTAGTCCTCTCCTCCTCTTTTTTCGAGCCTCTGGCTGCTATTTATAGAGAGAGCAGGGGTATAATTTTCCCTTGAAAATCTGAAAACAGATTGAGTCAATTTTTTTTAATCTAGAAAGTAGCTCGCCGCGAGGTTAGAGATAGCTTTTGTGAAGTTAGGAATAGCAAGTAGTGCTGACCTCTTGATCCGCTCTGCTAAATGAGGGATGCGCCCTTGATTCTTTTCAAATAACTGAAAGATTTCTCCTGATCTTCTTACTTAATTAGGAGAGTCAAAAGATTATGGCAAGTAACTGCCAAATTTGATCTCATCTGGATTTGATTTCAATTAGATTTGATCTCATCTGGAGATTTGATTGGTCAAGGGTAACCATAAAAGACCTGCAGCAAAGTCGTTGCGTTGAGCTCATGGCGGAGCTGGGAGAAGCGTCTGGCGAAGTTAAAAGAAAACTCTTCAGCGGAGCTGGGTAAGACTTGTGGTGAAGCTACCAATCAGCCTTTCGCGCAGCTGCGTGGGGCTTCGAGCGAAGTTAACTTTCTGCGGAGTTAACTGAGCATCTCTGGGCGAAGCTGTAAGTTAGCTCGCAACAGTTTGTGAAGGAGCTTCCTACGATGCTAAGCAACTTTGGCTTCTCATGCGAGACTTATCTCGTGGGCTTGCGCGAGACTAAGTGTTGAGCTCACTTAACGTCTCTGGACCTGCTTGTGCCTTCTCAAGAGCTTTTAAGAACGATCTCGGCTTACTGTCTGCTTCACTGGATCAAGAGTCTAAGTTGCTGATTCTTCCTCTTTGAGATGGATGAAGAACTGATCATCGACTTATCTGCCACTTGTCTTTTATAGATGTCAACAAGTTAGATATTGTTCAGGCCAGTTAGGAATCTTGTCTCTTTTAGAGTGTCAACAAGACCCCCTTCAAAGTTTTCGTAAGTTTACAATGGAATGGTTCAGACTCTGAAATACTTTGAACTGCTTTGATTGATGGTATATGAAATGCGAATGTCGCCATAGTAGTTGAGTTTAGCTCTGCTTTCAATCTTGCTGTCAGATTGGGATAAGTTCACCGAGGAATCGTGTAGATTTGCGATTCTGGGTAGCTACGCATTCGGGTGGCGTCGCGTCTGGGTAGCTTCGCGTTAACTCGGTGTTTCGGAACAACGTTCCCTTCCCGAGACTAACTGCTTTTTGGCGAGTTACGAGAGGGATTATTCCCTTTTTTGAGGTTGGAATAACCTCTCTTGCTTTTAACGAGGGAGATTGTTCCCTTTCTCGAGGTTAAGCATTTAAAGGCTTTTAACTTCGCCTGCGCTTCTAGGCTTGAAGCAGCAGCGGCGTGGTCAGGCCATGAGGCCTATAAATAGGACACTTGAAGTCCTTTTTAGAGAAACAGTCTGTTCATGACATCCCTTCGTTGCCCAAGAAAGGACACTCAGATCTCTGAAATAGTGGGGGCACCCACCCTGGTCACTAACCGGCCAAGAGCTGGTGAGTCTCGGTCATCCAGAGACTTGATGAATGGACTAGTGACTTTAGGGAGTTTATCTCCCTTAATCTTTCTTAAGGGATTGATTTTCCTTATTCTTCATTCTGTATCTGACTGACTTGCAGAGGAGGGTTTCAATTTTTCAGCTTCTTGGCGAAGCTATCATTTTCGCTTGATCAGGAAAAGACTTTTTCGTACAGAGTTTCTGTCTTGATCTATTAAATCTGCCTGTGAAATCCACCACATAGGCAAGAATTGGGACTTATTCTCTTCAAGGTTGAGCCAATCTTGCCATATATGTGGGGTCAAGACTGCGTCCCTCTGAATCAGTCTGGCTTAGCCATATAGGCGAGGCTAGGACTTGGTCCTTTTTAAGGCTTCTTTTGCCTAACTGCCTTAGGCGGAGCTAAGACTTGGCTTATGCTGAGCTAGTCCCTCATCACTGTGCAAGCGTGGCTATCCTCTGCTTAACTGAAGCACCACTGGATCGGATATGAATTGCTTTGCCCAAAAAATTTGACTTAGCATTTCATCTTTACAGTTTTCTTTTGATTTAATGCTAACTTGTTTCCAGTTTGCATTGCAGTGAACTGTGTCCGCCAGTCTTTCGTCTTGATAAAAGAGACTAGAAAGCTGCTTCTTGATTTTCAAGTTGAAGCTTTGACCCTAAGCAGGAGGAACATACTGGAGCAGCTGATGCGTGTTCCAAGAAGAGGTTAGCAGTTGCTTATCTGAGATGATCCACTTCGGGAAGGGGCTGGTGGTCGCTTATCTGAGATGATCCACTTCGGGAAGGTGGACGACACTTGTAAGGTCTCGGATCCTTCCTTTGTCAATTTTGATTACGGAAGATCCAGCTTTCTGGTGACAACCAGTCCTTTGCCAATTTTAATCAAAGAAGATCCAGCTCCCAATCTCTTGCCAATTTTGATTACGGAAGATCCAGCTTCCTTTGCCAATTTTCATCAAAGAAGATCCAGCTTCTTGATGGCAAAATCTGCTATTACGTGAAGGATTACGGCCTTGTGCAGGAGGAAGACCTTCCATGATGGTTCATCATCCTGAAAGTAGATAGGATAATTTGTCCGCCTTTGGAGCGACGATTCAGTTGTACGAAAGACCATCTTGATGTAGTGTCAATGTATCTTCCCATTTGAATCAATAAAAATGTTTATTTCTCGCTTGTCTACTTTGTTTCTCTCCTCTTCCTTTTGAATTTTGAAGGCAAATGGAATGGACTGGCGGATGAAAGAAAGGTTCTTAGTGGAGCTAAACTTCCTGCGAAGTTAAAGACAAAATCCCAGCTAAATCAGGATTAAGCTTCCAGCGAAGCTAGCATGAATTTTTTGTGAAGTTAGAGCCGATCTTTTAGCGGAGCTAAGGTTCATCTTTCAGTGAAGTTACTCAAACGTCGCATGAGGTCGACGCTAAACTTCAGCGAAGTTGGCCCTTAGCGGAGCCGGTAGTCTGGCGTCTCGGGAAAGCGCTTAGGCGCCGTTTCAAATTAATTTGAAACGACCGCTTACGCTCCTCTCGAGGAGGCAAAATTTAGGCAATCATAGCCTATAAAAGCCCGATTGGGCTGACAGAGAAAGAATTACTTCTCTTTGAATTTTCAGAGAACACAAATCTCTTCTTCTTCTTTCTTCTTCTCTTGATACTTTAAAACTTTTCAGTTCTTCCATGGCCCCCAAAAGATGAGCAGGCAAAGAGGCAGCGACCTCTGCGACGGAGGGGCCTCCTCCTCCTCCGTCATTAAGCGCCCCATTGCGGGTAGGGATTTTTCCCTTTTAGTCAGAGATTTTCATCTCTTTTTGAAGCCAATTTCTGGCTACCTCGTGATGAATCTAGAATGATTCATTGTGATCCAGTAATCTCAGGGATTTTAACTCCCTAAATTTTCTTTGCTGACTTCTTAGGGGATTTAATTCTCCTTAATTTCTCAATTGAAAATTTAGGAACCAAATGGTTTCTTCTCCAAGCTTCTGTGCGAAGCTAACCCTTAGGCGGTTCACATCCTGTTAAATAGCAGGATGCGAAGCTAGCCTTAGAACCGCAGCTGAAAAAGGACTTTAAAGCCCTTAAAATGATTTTAGGCAACAGTACCTGATTGGTAGTGAAAAGTGCATTTTTATCATCATATTTACCATCACATTTTCATATTTATTCATTTAATTCTGCACATTTATTAATAATTTGTAATTTATTGTGTGCAGGCCTCGAATTATTATGTTAACAATAAATAAAGCTTAAAGAGCCCAAAAGCCCAGATCCAAGCCCATATTTGAAGCCCAAGAGTCAAAGTGCAAGTACCAAATGTCAAAAGTGCAAATACATAAGGGCTAAAGTTGCAAATACAAAGAAGAGGGAAGGATAGACTTCTATTCAACCCTAAATGCTTGCAGGAAAGAGTTTAAAGATAAATTCGGATTCAGACTGTACATGTTTAGTATTCAGATCATAACTTTTGCTACAGATATGCAAATCCGATGATTCAAAATGCTCCAGAAAGAAGACGTGAAGACCTACAACTCTTATGTTGATCAAACTTTCCAATTCAATCCGTAGATAAGCTAATTTCGGCGATCAACATGATAAGAAGTTGCAGGACAGATTTGAATTTCTGGAGATAAGATCTTTTTGGGAGAGTTGTACTAGGACTCTACATCTTCCAACACCTATAAATATCCCTGCAGATGCAACACAGAGAGTACACAGTCCAGCGTCCAGCAAAGGGCCAAAGTTAGGATTTTTAGGGTTTCTCTTCTTTCTTCTAGTTTTGTAATTAGGGTTTCTTTTTATTTTCAAGAGAGGGAGATGGCTATGTTGAGGGTGACACTGATGTATGCTTCTCTTCTCCATTGTTTCAAGTAATGAAGGTAATTTTTATTTTATTTATGTCATTGCTTTACTTTTCTTTTTGTTCTCTTTTTCTTTTCTACTTTGTTTCTATTGATCTTTGATGAGCATGCAAGCGATTACCGAACCACAAGTATAACAAATTTTGGTGGTGCCAACGATATTCCATGGAGATGTTCTCCTCCTCGAGGCGTATCAATTCATACTTGCCCAAGGCTTGATGATCTAATGCGAACAGCGGACTGAGATCGATCCCATGATTTATGCGTTCAACGCCTCCGAAATAAGGTAGAAAGTGTTAGGTTTTCACATATTTTCTCCTACCAAGGTTAGTTTTCTTTTCTTCTCTTTATTTTATTTTTGTAGATTAAATACAACATCATCTCCATATTCTTTTCTACCACCCATTGTAAATACCACTTTTCATTGTAAATACCATCGTGACTAACAAATAACTAAAAAAGATAAATTTTTAGAGAAACTTGCTTAACGCTTCCATCGCAGTCCCTCCTTGAGGATCACGACCCGCATAGCCCTGCTACCGCGGATTAGAACTGAGAACCTCACACTATTATTTCCAAAATCTAATATCCTAATTTTTGTGTGCAGGAAATATCAGTTAAAAAATTGGCGCCGTTGCCGGGGAGGGACGGTAAGTTTATCTCTAATAAAAATTTAATTTTTAACAAATTCTTTATTCTTTTCTGTTTGCAGGTTTGGAGAACAGGAAACAGAAACAGAGCAGCAGCAAGGACATACAGCAACCCAGTGCCTCTGCCCTCGAAGGCAGAGCACGAGGGCCTGCAAGTTTGCCGCGGAAACGCGGCCAGAGCCGCGGATCCGCGGCAAGTGCAGTGAACTACTAATTCAGTTTTTTGCAGATTGCTGAAATTTGAGATTACTGCTTACTGCTCTATTCTGTTTTGTTCTGTGATATACCTGTAAATTGCTAATAATTCAACAGTAAATCATTGGTTGTTAAAAATAAAAATTGATTAGACGTTTGCATATTAGGCACATGTCTTTTCAATTATTTTTTTTTTTACTGTTGAAGAGTGCTGGAGAAGCAAGGTACGTACGCATTGCATGTAGAATAGGACTCATCTCTTGGTTGATTTTCTGCTTCGAGTGATTCTTATCTATTTATCTTGTACACTTGCACTAATTCATCTTAAGGGCATAACCCATTAACAAGATAAGGTGGGGATTTCATCACCCTTCCTTAGCCCAAAAATCATATCCCAAGCACTCACTAACCCAAGCCTAACTAAAAAAAAAAAGTAGACGTTGGCCCTAGGGACATCTCGGACTCAATAGGAGATTATCCTAAGGGGGAACAGTGCTGGAAGTTGACTCTTGTCAAATCAGTGTCTAGGAAAGGGATTGAGGGCCGAAAGCCCGAAGATTGGTGGTTATTTAATTAAGGAACGTCTTTGACGGAAAACCTCCCACCACTCTTGCCCTGATCTGGCTGATTAACTTGTGGTCAAAGTCTGCACCCAACCTCCTGTGGACGGTCTAACCAGTTAGGAGTCGTCTAGGTCATAGGTCTACCCTAACTTAGGTTAGAATTTTTCTTTTTTTTGTTTGTTGTGTTTGTGTTGGTGTGATATGGCATATAAGAATAATTCCAATTTTAATCCATATTACACCCCTAACTATTATTCGGATATTACCAACCCGGCATACCCTAACTTTGACCAATCTAGTGTGCCGGAATGGTCTTATCCGAATGAATATAACCCACACCCCCCATCTTATGACTATAATTTCCATAATAATTTCAACTCGTCACAGAGTTCATGGGGTTTCGAGTCCCCCGAGTCTAATTCTCAACCAAATTGTCCTCCATATCCATCTAGTCCACATTCTTCCCAAGATTCATACTCAGATCCACCCATTCAGAATAGAAAACCATCTATAGGGGAAATGATGAGTATGCACGAGTCCAAGCAACAACCACCATCAATCTTAGACATGATGATGCGTGAGTCCACCGATTCACAACTTCATCATGATCTCACTTCCTCTTTCCAAATCCAATTCCAAAAGAGGCTTGAAGCCATGACTCAGGCTAGATTAGCTCGCGAGCATGATTTAGATATGATGGTTCAATCTTTGCGTTCTTACAGTTCGGCAAATTTTGATATCGCTGACCACTCTCTTAGAGCCGATGAACCAAGTTGCTTTGGACAACAAGATTCTATTTCAGTGCCATCATCTGAACTTGCCGAAACTCCAATTCTTGATAATTTGGCAAGTTTTTCCTTTCCTGAAATAGAACTTGAGCATGAATATGATCATGATCTCCCACTTGATGATTCAATTTTATTTCCTAATCCAATAATGACTCCAGTGTCTCCACCTGATTTCACTTCTCCCGAGTCAACATTGGATCCTATTCCAATTCATTATGAAATTGAATCACCCATTTTAGATGATCATATTGAACTTGACCTAGAAACTGATTGTACAATTCTGACGGAAGATGTTGACCTTAGTTTTGAAGAATTGTATGGCGATGAGCTAGAATTCCTTAATATTGGAAGTAAAGAGATATCACCCATATTAGGTCACATTCCATTGTGGGAAGAAGATTGTGGACTTGAGTTTCAATTGCTTGACTTGGACCCAATTCTTGAACCTAGCCCGACTCCTGAGCCCTTACTTGATTTGAGCATTTTCCCTAAGTCGGTATTCGTTCCCGCACCTATATTGTCCAAGTCAATAATTCCATCTTTTCATACTCCATTTTGGGACAAGGAGGTTGAGACAATTAACTCTGAAATTTATTATGAAAATTGGAAATTTGATGGGGTGGAAATACTAAAAACTGATTATACATATATTTTAGTGGGTTATGTAAGGAAAGTTTCTGGTGGGTTCCACCAAATTATTTGTTATCTTTTTTGGGCCGCATTTCGTGGACCAATTAGACCACCACCGGAACCACCCCCTAAGGTAATTTTCTGCCTTCCCTTGTTCTGTTTCATGCATATATGCATTCATTCATACATTGAGGACAATGCATGAGATAAGTGTGGGGGTGGGCTTTACTAACATACTAACATAGGTAGACACTAACAAAATTTGACAAAATTTGCTAAAATTAAAAAAAAATGTTATAAAAAGGACAGTATTTTGACTTATTTTTTGAAAGAAACCTAAGTTAGTTTTAAGGATTAGGAAAATCATGATTAGGATTTCTAAAAACTTGGTCAAAATAAATAAATTGTTTAAATTTTTAGGTATAGGAGAGAAATTGAATAAATAATTAGTCTTGATTTTTACCTTAATGAAATATGCATACCAAATGCATATCTAGGATTCTAAGACAAAGACCTTGTGCCTCAAAAAAAAAAAAGAGAAAAAAAAAAGAAAAAAAAAATCACCAATTAAGCTGATACATGTGCCTCAAGAAGCATAAGTATTCATGCCTAAAGGTGAGTAAATAAAATAAAGTCCTTAGTTTTGGGCCTAGTTCACTCGAATTGAGTCCGCGGGGTGTTTTCTCACCTGGTGCCCTAAAGCCAACCGGTTTGGGAGTCATCGACTTTAAGTTCGTTACATGGGTGGATTAGAAAGCCTAAGAAGACTAAGAAATATAATATATGTATTAACACATCTAATAATCAATTAGTTAGGTATGAGGGCCTCAAGAAGCCTTGATGCTTATACGAAAGAAAATTAGATGAGTTATACATGCAAAAAAAAAAATTATATTAACACATCTAATAATCAATTAGTTAGGTATTAGGGCCTCAAGAAGCCTTGATACTTACACGAAAGAAAATTAGATAAAGTTATAAAAATAATAAAGAGGCATGTGAGTCCAAGTTAAGGAATTCCTAGTAAAAACATAAGGATGCATATGATTTTTGGTAACGAAAAAGACTATATTAGAAGTTCAATTTTGACCCTTACCTAAAATGGAAAACAATTAACTTTATTAAGACTAAGTTTAAAGAATGAATAAAATGAGGATCCTAAAACTTATAGACTACTTAGTCTCTTCAAATATAATTCAAATATTTTCCTTTTTATGGATTTTGTGGGTGCAATCCGCTGAAAACCCTCACGAGACAACACTCGTCCTCTAGGGTAACCTAGAGGTTTAACGGCTTGTTGCACGTGCTAAGTGCAATCGTGATTCCTACGAAAGTGAGTTAGGTTAGATTAACTTTTTCTTTTTCTTTATTTTTACTCGAGGACGAGCAAAAAGATAAGTGTGGGGGTGTGATTGGTAGTGAAAAGTGCATTTTTATCATCATATTTACCATCACATTTTCATATTTATTCATTTAATTCTGCACATTTATTAATAATTTGTAATTTATTGTGTGCAGGCCTCGAATTATTATGTTAACAATAAATAAAGCTTAAAGAGCCCAAAAGCCCAGATCCAAGCCCATATTTGAAGCCCAAGAGTCAAAGTGCAAGTACCAAATGTCAAAAGTGCAAATACATAAGGGCTAAAGTTGCAAATACAAAGAAGAGGAAGGATAGACTTCTATTCAACCCTAAATGCTTGCAGGAAAGAGTTTAAAGATAAATTCGGATTCAGACTGTACATGTTTAGTATTCAGATCATAACTTTTGCTACAGATATGCAAATCCGATGATTCAAAATGCTCCAGAGAGAAGACGTGAAGACCTACAACTCTTATGTTGATCAAACTTTCCAATTCAATCCGTAGATAAGCTAATTTCGGCGATCAACATGATAAGAAGTTGCAGGACAGATTGAATTTCTGGAGATAAGATCTTTTTGGGAGAGTTGTACTAGGACTCTACATCTTCCAACACCTATAAATATCCCTGCAGATGCAACACAGAGAGTACACAGTCCAGCGTCCAGCAAAGGGCCAAAGTTAGGATTTTTAGGGTTTCTCTTCTTTCTTCTAGTTTTGTAATTAGGGTTTCTTTTTATTTTCAAGAGAGGGAGATGGCTATGTTGAGGGTGACACTGATGTATGCTTCTCTTCTCCATTGTTTCAAGTAATGAAGGTAATTTTTATTTTTATTTATGTCATTGCTTTACTTTTCTTTTTGTTCTCTTTTTCTTTTCTACTTTGTTTCTGTTGATCTTGATGAGCATGCAAGCGATTACCGAACCACAAGTATAACAAATTTTGGTGGTGCCAACGATATTCCATGGAGATGTTCTCCTCCTCGAGGCGTATCAATTCATACTTGCCCAAGGCTTGATGATCTAATGCGAACAGCGGACTGAGATCGATCCCATGATTTATGCGTTCAACGCCTCCGAAATAAGGTAGAAAGTGTTAGGTTTTCACATATTTTCTCCTACCAAGGTTAGTTTTCTTTTCTTCTCTTTTATTTTATTTTTGTAGATTAAATACAACATCATCTCCATATTCTTTTCTACCACCCATTGTAAATACCACTTTTCATTGTAAATACCATCGTGACTAACAAATAACTAAAAAAGATAAATTTTTAGAGAAACTTGCTTAACGCTTCCATCGCAGTCCCTCCTTGAGGATCACGACCCGCATAGCCCTGCTACCGCGGATTAGAACTGAGAACCTCACACTATTATTTCCAAAATCTAATATCCTAATTTTTGTGTGCAGGAAATATCAGTTAAAAGTACCCTTCTGGCAAAATTAGCCCTTGAGGGCTTCTTCGCATTCTGTTCGGCGAGGCCAAGCTTCCAGAACGAAGCTAACACTTAGGTGCTTTCTGCATTCTGCCTTCATGCGGAGTACGGAGCTAAGCGGCGGCTGCGAAGTTGAGCTTCAGGCGAAGCTAATGCTAGGCTAGCTTCGCTCGGAGAGCGGAGCTATGCCTCAGCAAAAATTATATTCTTACTTTAGCTTTCTTTAGCCAATGAACTAATATGATTTCTTCTTATTTTTACAGTGCACTATTCTCCGGGTCCTCTGAACAGTCTCTTTGAAATGGCCAGGGGGCTGGACGGTAATGTTAGCCTGCAGTTCCAAGGGCAGGCTTCATTATTCAGTGAGCGAAGTGCTCCCGGTCGGGATGCCCTCATTTACGCTGGAGATCAGCGTACCATGAGGAGTATCTTAACTACCGCTCCCTCGAGGATTGTGACAGGAGAGTCTACTGGAAGCCCGACTTTATGTTTGGGGACGCAGCGCCAGATACAGATCATCAGCTGCTAGCCAGAGAAGGACAGTGGATTTTCAATCTAGATGGCGAGAAGTATTATCTCCCGTCTAGCAAGCGTCACTTTCCACTTCGAAGATGCAGTGGTAATTAACTCGGACTACTGACTCCGTTCACGTGGGGAGTTGATAGCTGCGCCTCCTGATTATACAAGGCCGGGTCCTCCTCGTTGTATATTGGGTCTCCACCCTGAGAACGTTCTCCCGGACATTCCAGAGGGGGAAAATCTTGCGGTGGCTCAGACTTTTAGAAATCAGTTCTTCAAAGCTCGCGGTAATTATCCAGCTACTGATTTCAGGACCCCTGGGTGGATTCACCCTCCCAAGGCATGGTGGAGGGACTTGAACTTATATGTCTTGGCCCATTTTGAAGAGGACCTAGAGAGATTGGGACTCTATGAGGCTATCAAGGCAACCTGTTATGGCATCCAGATGAGCGTAGAGAACTTCTACGCCATCTTTGAGTTATATTACCCAGCTACAGGGACTTTCTTCACTCCGGTAGGAGAATTGGGCATGGCTTTACACAAGATGTGGGAAGTCTCTGCTCTACCCTTGGGTGCTCTCCCATATGAAGAATATTTCCCGTGCGAGGCGAAATTGGCACTTCTAGAGAAGCAGGAGCCCGCCTTGTTTGAGACTTACCGGGAGTTGATGTGCTACCTCTACATTTGCTCAAGTATGCATGGGAGCCATAATGGAGCTTCATGTAGTTCGAAGAGTTGGGAGAATTATTTGTTCCCCAACCTGGAAGATGCTCCTGAGGCAGCTCATTGCGGGGTTGCAGATGAGGACATTTTTTGAAGAATGCAAGAACACTCCCAAGGGGACATGATATTGGAAGAGGATGATGGACCTTACGAGAAAGGTGATATTCTCCAGAGTTTTGTAACACCCCGCTCCCGGAATACGTACTTAGTTGCGTATTCAGATTTTTCGATCGTATTTTTTGATTTACTTTCTATATTTATTTTGTATTATGAATTATTTATATGATCGTTTTGTCTTGGATCAGGATTCGTGGACTCAGAGTCTGCTCTTCTCTGAACCAGGGACCCAATCCTAGTGTCTTACTCAATTTGGTCTTTCCGGTATTCAGATTTGACCGATTTTAGTTTCAAACATTATTTTCCAATATTTTAGATTTTCTATGATTTTCTGAAATTTTCCTGAATTAAATGGAAATCTTCAAAACCGGTGTCGACCAGCACCGCTGACCGATTCCTTGATTTTTAATTTACAAATGGAGTCAAATTTTGAGAAACCGCTTTCCATATTTGCTTAGAATAATATTTACTATCTTAATTCATTTTTTGGGGATTTTCAGAATTTATCAGATTTCTGCGAGATTTGGTGTCGACCGATATTGGCGGCCGATTCCAGGATTTTTATTTAAAAATTATAAAGAATTTTTTAAAACGAATTTTACCATGATTCTTAGAATAATATTCTTGATTTTTGAGAATTTTTGCAGGTTGTTCCGAGATACTTGATTTTCGGACGATTTCGGTATTTTTCCGAAAGTTTTCCGCATCCGCAACTAAATCCCGGGAATCCGCTACTCTAATTATTTTCACTTTTCTTTCAAGAGAATATCTTCCTTTTTTAATTTCTTTTCTTTTTTTCCTTTTTCTTTCCTTCCTTTTCCTTCCACCAAATTCTCCATTCTTCCATTACTTTCTACAACTTTCCACCAAAATATCTCCTCCACCAAAAATATCTTCTCCAAAAATATCCCAACACACTCAAACACCTCTCCCATCACCATGGCCGGCCAAGAGAGCCACCTCACCTCTCCATTTTACAAAAAAACCCCCTCCCTAAACATTTTTACATCACCTTCACAATTCCAATTCCTATATAAACTTTCCTTCTTCATTCCACTTCATTTTTCTCTTCACCAAAACTCTAACCACCACCAACTCCTCCTTCATCTCCACACAACAACAACCGCTACAACTTCTCCAACTCCTTACCTTCATCTTCTTCCTCCTCCATCTCCATGTAAACCACCACAAACTCCAACAACTCCACCAAAGCCTCCACCTTCTCCTTTACCTTCTCCAAAAATACCACCACCATCAAAACCCTCCACAAAACTACCACCCCATCACCACATCAAGAGCCGGCCACCTCCTTTGGATTGGGGCCGACCTCTTTTTCGTCAGTAATATCTCCGATGATTATTCCGGTAATCGTTCGCGATTATTCCGGTAATCATTACGGTGACGATTACAACGACAAACAACTAACATCACCATCACCTCTACTATTTTTCACCACCATCTTCACTTCCACCATCACTTTCACCATCACAACACCACCTCCATCTCCACTACTTCAACCTCCAAACATCACCTCCTTCACCTTCTTTTTCATTACTCCATCAAAATCCAACTCCTCCACCAAATAACATCACCACCAAAGCAAGCACCTTTCCCTTTCTCTCTCCCTCCTCCTCTCTGTATATTGCTGACGCGGATCTCACCCTCGCGTCCAGGCAACGCCTTAAAGCGGATCTTCGCGTTCTTGGCATCTGTTTAAACGCGTCCTTTGCGTTCTTGTACCGACGCAACGCGGAGTCCATGCCCGCGTCTGTGTCCCTTTCATGTCTGCACGACGCGGAGCTAATGCCCGCGTCTGTGTTATTCTCATGCTAACGCGACGCGGAACCCATGACCGCGTCCGCGTTCTTCTCGTGTCCTGACTTGAACGCGGGTCTCGAACCCCGCGTTTGTGGCACCTTTGTGACGCGATTCCCTCGTCTATGACTCCCGCGTCTGCGAGTCCCGCGTCTCACTCTCAAAACCGCGTCTCCCTGTGCACTCTCTCCTTCCATATACTTCTCTCTCTAGTTTTCCTCTCTCTTTCTCTCTCTAACTCTTTCTCTCTCTTCTTCACTTATTATATTTATGGCGCGTACGCGAGTTCCATGGATTTCAGAGTTTTCGGTTCTTCCGGAGATTTAGGCGAGTGTCCTCGCTCTCGCCTCCATTTGGGTTTCCCTGCTTTGTCGGGTCGACATGTATTTTATTTCATGTTTTCATGTATTATGTATTAGGCTGAGTCCCTGTATTTAGGTATGGCCGAGTGCCAATGACTGGACATGTATTGCTTTGTGACGAATGCTTGCATTAGGGTAGTTTAATTCTTGTACATATACCATGCCTGTGTTGTATTTTACTGCTTTATACCATGCGTGGCCGACCCTTCATGGTCATTGGACTCTGGGTTTCTGCCCACTCCTGGGATGGCTAGTAGCCATCGAGAGTGCGCTTAAACCCCGAGCGTACTTGACTTCCGGACCCTTCAGCCTCCGGTCTCTCACGATCTCGAAAGGGAAGTGATTGGGACCGATAGGTCTCTCCGTCCTTCAGCCTCCAGTCTCTCACTATCTTGAAAGAAAGGTGATTGGGACCGTCAGGTTCTTCAGCTCCGCCTGGTTATCATGATCAGCACTCTGCACTTTACCACTAGATTCGTCTAGGTGAGAGGCTGCCGGATTTTCTACTCTCACCTTAAGCCGAGTTGTCCCGGTAACCTTGCCAGACGATCCAGTGTTAAATACTGTTTGCTATCTGTGCCTCCAGCTTGCTCAGCTCCGCTTGGTTGTGCTCAGCTACTACTCTATCATCATGCCACGTATTTACCTGATATATTAACACTTGCTATGCCATTACTTCATACCTGTCATTTACATGCTACTATTTAACACCTGTTTGTATCACCTGACAACTGAGGTGTTATCACCTGACACCAAACATGCTACTACTTGGCAAGGCCCCTGTTATGACATGACTTGCCACCGGACTAATATCAATCTCTTGACTTGATTGGTCACCTGCCAAATATCATCCTCCTATCATGCTATCACTTGACACCCGGCATGATATACTTGACCTGTGATTATCTCATTTACGGGAATACTACACTTGTTATCCCGTATTACATGCAGTGACTTGAATCTTGTACTTGTTATCCTGTGTTATATATACAGTGACCTGAAATTATAGTACTCATGTACTCCTGAATTCCTGATCATGTTTTGTACCTGCTATTCCCGTAAATTTGATAACTACCTAATAAACCATAAAACTGGACAACTTACATTGGGTCGGGGGAAACTTGCGGCTATCAATATATGTTCGTGTTTACAGTGGTACTAGGCATGTTGTGCAACTAAAACTTCCGGTCTGACCTGTGGGCCTCCAGGGGACCGAGGGGAGAGCTGGCTCTCTCCTTCCTGATACCATCTTGATAAGGGCATCCATAAGACCCTCCTGAATCGCCTTGCGGTAGGTTCCGTCACCAAGCAACGGAACATCCTGGGCCGCGGTCCCAGGTATGCACGGGACCCACTGTAAACATTGTTCGTTGATACCCCATTGGTTTCCAATAACAACCTTGCTTTACTCAGATGTGGATATATGTGTGCTGGGACGCTAGTTCACATATCTAGACATCAGGGTAAGACGAGTAGTAATAATAATAAAAGATGCCAACTATGGATCCGTTGTATGTTTTACCGAGCTTACTTCTATTGGGTTTTACATCGGATTTCCGGTTTTATGATTATTATCATATTCGCTGCTCATACCCTGCTTTATTCCTTGTGTTCCATTCCATCAGTCTCATGTTCCTATCTTACCATACCATGAGTACTTCCTACTTGATATCACTTGTTATATATCTACCTGCCTATACATGCTTATGCTCACGATACGGTTTTCAATGCATGATTATGATTCGGTTTTATCGATACACTTGTACTTATCTCAGCACGCCATCCGCTTTTGTATCACCACTCGCCTGGGGAGTTCTATCTGACTCCCCTGGATTCTCATGTCCAGGTCATGGAGCTTGGAGCGTGTGGATTCCCCCAGTTGTTGATCAGAGTGGCGCAGCGGTAGCATGGATCTCCAGCAGACCATCTGAAGCTCTATCCTTCCAGGCCCCCTGTGTGCCTCTCGAGTTTTCCTTTTGTAAACTCGTGAGTGCCTTTTATACTGTTCATACTTGTACATCCTTTGTATTCTCGCATTTGCGCCATGTTGGTGATGTAATATTATTGTAATATTTGTCACCTCTGGTGATAACTTTGTAATTGTACTCATGTGTTGGAATGTATAATGCACCATTTGCTTCCGTACTCTGATTCTTGCCTGTACTGATGCTTAGCGTATATACGTGAGGGTATTTCTGACCTGCGTATATACGTTGCAGTAACGTCTCCGTACCCGCTGGGATCGGGCGTTACAGTTTTCATCATCATGCCCGTCGACCGCTGTCTCGGAAGGAACTTTTGGCCGATATTTTATCGATCTGGCTGAAGAGATATGTGATGCCCTCTCCCTCCAGCGACGTCATCCTTCTGACTGTCTTATTGCTGGCCATTCGTTTAGTTCACGGTCGTTCTCTTGGACTTCTCCCGGCAATAGTGTGTTGTATTCAGCGGGGCCTTCGTGCATTGACGGAGACTTTCTGTAGGCAACCAGTAACGAAGAGGGGGCAAAGGCATTATCCTGCCTTACGACGGGCCAAACCCCAGGATCCGTTTGCCATACACTTATTTGATGGCATGGTTTGCCTTTCACTGCCCTTCCATTATCCAAGCCGGTGAGGAGCCTCCAGAAGGCGTCCAGATGGCGCTTCTCTGTCGATTCGAGGGGTGTTCATGGTTAATGACTTATGTGGCCGTGGTTCGCAAGCTGCTGAGCCAGTATGACGTTTACAGTCTTTTTCACTGCTTTCCTTACATCCGCGGTGCAGGCTATGACGAAGAATTTAAGGATGTAGGAGATGGGCAGACGTCGCTGAGCCGGAAAATTTTGAGTGGCTGGTTAGCATCCGACCATCCCATCTGGTGTACAGGAGTGGGGATACCTGCTACTTGGAACCCTATGTCCCGAATCAGTTTGCTCGTCAGTTCGGGTATGGCTAACTGTACGTAGGTAACCCGAACACCAATCTGGCCTTTATGTGGAGCCTCATTGATGGTGCTCGTGCCTGATAGTTCTACATTGCTGGTTGTACTGAGGCGTGGCTGTGCATGCCGCTGAGGACTCCGAATCTTCAGACAACTTTGGGGTTCTGTCAGTGGTACAGAACTTTGAACTCCACATCAACCGGGTTTTCTATTAACTCTTTTGGTGTGAAGTTAATCTCTCGGCGGCTGAAGCGGAAAGTTACGGAGAGAGGTGATGGCAGGAGGGTCCGCGTGCCAGGCCTCGGGGAATTCGTCACCACTGCTGATGGTGAGGCTTCGGATGCAGAGAGTCCCCATTTTAAGGGAGACGCAGGTGCTGAGGTTTCACCTGATGCTCCTGGTAGGGTAGGCACGGACCCCATGGAACATGTTGATGTAGATGAAGTAGAGGAAGAAGATCCGGACGTCCACTTCAAGCGAAAGCGAGAAGGTGGATCTCGTAGGAAGAGGGTAGTGAAAAGGCCTCATCGCTACACTCCCACCATTATTGTAGAGGGTTAGTTAACCGCAGAGCCTCCTCCTCCTGCTCCATTAGTCATTAAGCTGTCGGCTCTGAGGCAGATCGTGGATAAAGCTGTTCCTGACTTGAGTAAGAGCAGCCCTCTTCTTGCAGAATATACTTATATATTTCATACAGCTCATTGTTTATTCTGTGATTCAGGTACTGAGACGGTAAGAGACCCGAGAGCCGAGGCTGTAGAAGAACAGGGAGATTATTATGATCCCCTGTTCACTTATAAAGAAGGTGACGAGGCTAGCTACTTCGTCGCCTCAGAAGACTCTAGGGGTGATGCGGTCGACGTCGGTCCTTCGGGTATTAGGACCTCAAAAGGAAATCCTGTGGCCTCTAGCTCTTTAGGATGGACCACAGAGGGTTCAGCGAGTGTAGGTGGCCGGCCGTCCGTGTTGACTCTGCCAAAGATTTTCCTATGGATCTTGAGGGGACTGATGCTGCCTCGAGGAAGTTCGGAGAGAAGCTGCGGCCAAGGCGATTGAGGCGATATCATCTTTTGGTAATGTTTTGACTTTTTGTGAATAATTCTCTCCTGATATTCATTATACCTTGTTTAAACAGAGTCTTGCTACAGGTGTTTCACCTTTGGGTGCATTGACTTCAAGGGAGCCAGCCAATCTTCTTGAGGGAATCAGGGATGAAGCAAGTACTTCGACCGCGACGGATGCTGCTGAGTTGGATGCATTGTATCACGGCCTGCCATCCTATCAACCTGAACCGGCAAGTGGCCTTAAAGAGACCAAGGAGACAGTGGTTACGGAACCAATCTCACTTCCAACTACGTCGGTAAGTGAACTGCCAGTGGTTTCGCCAGCGCTGCCTATCCTGCCAATTGTGAAGCAGAAGGTGATTGCCAGTCCTACTTCTGCAACACTGATTGATGAGCCAACTCTCTCAGAAGTAGTTACCAGTCCTACGTCGATTGTAGCTAGTTTACTGGTTTCAATAAGGACTCCTCCGAGATCACCGACGATCCCACAAATTTCTCCAGTAAGTACTCCTGCCATTCCCTCTACGGTTATGTCAGTGAAATCAGTGGAAGCTTTGCCTTCAGGGGCCATTCCTTCCCCGGGAGTAGTTGAAGCTGAGAATGAATTTATGGCTGAGCTAGTCGACAGCTTTTATAAGGGCTTAAAGCGATTCATTGCTTTGGTCTTGAAGGGCTTGACTACCTCATTTTTCGCTTTGAAGGTGGTCCTCTCTCGAAGTATTGACAGCATTCGAGACTTTGGAGGGGATGACCAGGCTGCCACATCAGAGCTTCTGGTGAATAGGCTTGAGAGGGATGTGGATGAATGATGCTGTCTCAGTCATTCAGATCTGGAGTCTTCAGTTAATGACCAGCTTACACACCTCGCTGCTGAAATGCATGAAGCACATCTTGCCGCTCAGAAAGCAGCTAAGGCAATTTCTTCTAACTTGAAATCCTTAGAGACAAGGAAACTAGAGCTCGAGGATGCCATTGATGCTTCTAACAGTGCTCTTCTCGACGCTGAGAATAAGATTGAAAAGGCCAAGAAAATGATCAAGAAAGCTAATCTTCTTTTATCCAAGGCCGAACCAGTACATCTTGAGGAGATTGCTTGTCTAGAGCAGCTTAGGGCTCAGAATGACGAAGTCTTGCAACAGGAGATAGCGCAGAGAGTAACTTTGGCTGAAATTGAGGCTCGCCTGGCCCAGACAGCGAGCTTTAATGAGTCCGAGTTGAGGTCGCATGCACTTATCAGGGCTGCTGAGGAGAGGAAGAATTGGCTGGCAACTCTTGAAGAACGGATCAAATCCTACGAAGCACCCTCGTAGCTTGTAATCCGTGTATCCATGTATCCCTCTTTTAGAATCAATAAAAAGTAATTTTATTTGACTCCTTTTTTGTATTTCCAACTTTCAAGTTGTATTACCATTCTCAAAAGGAAACGAAATAACGATATAACTAATCTAATCAGCGGTGATAAACTGATAGGGTTAGTTACATATTAAAGAAATAGTCCCTACTGGACTGAAAGATGAGATTGGATATCTATCGGTTCAGAGGTGACAAACTGGACATAACTGATTAGGGTTTACCAAACTCGAGGTGTTTTATAGTTTAGAGGTGACGAACTTGACATAGTAGTAAGCAAAAAGGGAGACTTGGCTATCTGTCGGTTCAGAGGTAACAAGGACATAACCGATTGAGAAGCCACCAAGCTCAAAATTTTGTCATTCAGAGGTGACGAACTGGACATGATGACAAAGAAATAGTCTCTACCGGACTGAAAGATGAGACTTGGCTATCTGTCGGTTTAAAGGTAACAAGGACATAACCGATTGAGAAGCCACCAAGCTTGAAGTTTTGTCATTCAGAGGTGACAAACTGGACATGATGACAAAGAAATAGTCCCTACCGGACTGAAAGATGAGACTTGGCTATCTGTCGGTTCAGAGGTAATAAGGACATAACCGATTTAGAAGCCACCAAGCTCGAAATTTTGTCATTCAGAGGTAACGAACTAGACATGATGACAAAGAAATAGTCTCTACCGGACTGAAAGATGAGACTTGGCATCTGTCGGTTCAGAGGTAACAAGGACATAACGATTGAGAAGCCACCAAGCTCGAAATTTTGTCATTCAGAGGTGACGAACTAGACATGATGACAAAGAAATAGTCCCTACCGGACTGAAAGATGAGACTTGGCTATCTGTTGGTTCAGATGTAACAAGGACATAATCGATTGAGAAGACACCAAGCTCGAAATTTTGTCATTCAGAGGTGATGAACTGGACATGATGACAAAGAAATAGTCCCTACTGGACTGAAAGATGACTTGATTATTAACTCCATGGGGACGGATGTTATTTGAAAGAAATTGTCAGAGGTATATTGTTAACGTGACAACTAGAAAATTCTACTGAGGATTGATTATCAGAAACTCGCTGGGGAGTTAGGAAATGAGTCCCATAGAAGATCATGTATCAGAGAACTTTGTGGGAACTTGTAAAGCAACTTGCCATAGATGTGATGTTAACTTGAAAAGGATTCATTTACTGTAAAAGGTACTTGAACATAACAGTAATTTGAGTGGACCTGTCGTTCTGCTGACGAGAATGACAAGCGGGGTTTATTCACTGAGAATGTTGGTTTTATCCGTTGGGGAGTAGATTAGAGTTTTGCTATCAGAGGTTTAATGTTAACATGATAGGTTAGACTCATCATTTCGAAAGGAATATTAATACCTTTATATGTGACCTTACCATTCCATGGATGGGAATTGGTGAGTGATTTTGGAGAGGGAATCAAATGGGAACAGGTCCCTTAGGATTTTTAGCAAATCCTCAGCTGTCAATGGATTTGGTATGCTTTACCAACTACCGTTTGAGTCGGGCTAGCCATGCTATTCCCTTCAGCATGCTGAGTTGTCAAGAACTTATGTTGGGCTTAAAGGCTAACATTTTCCTCTATCCTTAACTGCGGAATCAAATAGGAACAGGTCCCTTAGGATTTTTAGCAAATCCTCAGCTGTCAACGGATTTGGTATGCCTTT
Source organism: Agave tequilana (assembly GCA_038442645.1). NCBI lineage: Eukaryota > Viridiplantae > Streptophyta > Magnoliopsida > Asparagales > Asparagaceae > Agave > Agave tequilana. The sequence continues at coordinate 120,410 of JAVJIF010011965.1, read as the reverse complement.
ACAACTACCGTTTGAGTCAGGCTAGCCATGCTATTCCCCTCAGCATGATGAGTTGTCAAGAACTTATGTTGGTCTTAAAGGCCAACATTTTCCTCTATCCTTAACCGTTAGAGGTGTTGGATTATTTGGTTACTATAGTCGTAACCTTGATTTTTCTTTGAGACAACCAGTGTACGATCAGCTCGATACTGGTTTATAGTTGTATGATCTTGTTTAGAGAAAGAGAGGAGCGCTCTTTCAGCATATCTTGGATCTGAAGGTCTTGATCAGAGGTGTGATGCTAACTTGATCATAAGAAGGATCCTATCAAGGATAATACTTCTTTAAGAACCTACCGTTGATCAGCATCATGAGTAAATCATCATTTGAAGTCATAAGGCGATATGCCCTGTTTGAATAGACTGTATCTATTATAAATGGTCCTTCCCATTTGGGTGAAATTTGCCTTTAATTTTGTGCGTCATGATCATCGGTCGTCTTACGGTTAAAACCAAATCTCCTTTCTAGAAGACTCTTTTCTTAACCTTTTTATTGAAGGCTTTTGAGATCCGGGCTTGATACAACTCAATGTTTTGCTGAACTTGTAACCGCTTCTCATCTAGGGCTTCGAACTCCTGGAGTCGCAATCGATCATTGTCCTCCGTTGTCATCTTAGTTATCAAAGCGACTCGTAATGACGGCATATGAATTTCTAATGGTATGACTAATTCGCACCCGTATACCAGAAAAAAAGGTGTATTACTTGTTGGGGTCCGAATTGTGGTTTGGTAGGCCCAAAGACATTCACTAAGCTTCTCATTCCAGTCTCATTTATTTGAGAAATGAACTTTTTGAGTAGCTTAATGATTATCTTGTTGAATGCTTCCGTCAAGCCCTTGGCAACGGGATTATAAGCAGTTGAAGCCACATTCTGAATTTGGTATTTATCACAGAACGATAGAATACCTGGCTTGCAAATTGGGGACCGTTATCATGGATGATCCGCCTAGGGACACCAAATCGATGGACGACATGGTGTTTGATAAAATTAATCACGTTAGAAGCTTTAACTTCCGCCTGTGGTATAGCCTCTGCCCACTTTGAAAGTAATCGGTTATTGCTAAGATAAACCGGTGACCTTTTGGTGAAGAGCGGCTGATTGGCCCTACGACATCAATTCCCCATGCTTTAAATGGCCATGAAGCAATAGTTGGATGGAGCAACTCTGAAGGCTGATGTATGAAGTCCGCATGGATTTGACATGCTTTACACCTCCGTGCATATTGTATGGCATCGGCTATCATGGTCGGCCAATAATATCCAAGTCTGTGCAATTGGTCCCTTGAGTTTTGGACCTGGCTAATGAGCTCTGCATATGCCGTCGTACGCTTCTTGAGGCACTTCTTGTGCCTCTAAATAGAAAGGCAACGGAGGAGGATACCGTCGTATGAACGACGATAAAGGGTCTTCAGATTGGATTATAATAAAAGTGGAGAGACCTTCGCCTGATAGATGCCGCTTCTTTAGGGTTATCCGACAGCAAACAATGCAAAGCATAGTCGATGAGGGAAAATCGCCAATCTCTCGGTTCAAGAACTATCGAGATATTTATAGACCTCTTTGGTTCTCAACATATGCTAAGAGCAGAAAAGGTGTCGAGTCGCCACTGTAAGGTGATACTTGGTGTCGACTGGCAAGGCTAGCGTTGTTGCTAACGCAGCCAGAGCATCGGCCCTACTATTCTGGATCGAGACACATGACCGATATAAAAGCCATCAAATAAATTAGCCACTTTGATGACTCGTGATAATAAGGTACCAAATCTTCGTGACAGACCTCATATTCGCCTTTAAACCTGATTGATAATCAATTTTGAATCGCCATACTTCGAGGTAGCATACCCCCATTTCGTGAGCGAGCTGAAGACCAATGAGTAGAGCATTGTATTCTGCCACATTGTTGGAGTATGATTCCGTCAGAGAAAATACTATAGGAAGGATATGGTTTTGTGGTAAGATAAACACAACCCCCACACCGGTAATGATCTTGCCTTTAGGGCCTATTCGTGATGCTTCATCGAAGAAAATTTGCCAAACTTCATCCTCTGAAGTTATATTGGATTTGAAGACTTCATCTGGAATGTCTTCATGAAGTTTTGAGCTTTCTGGAACCGAATGAGCAGCCAATAACTCTGCAAGTGCCTGGCCTTTAACCGCCTTCTGAGGGACAAAGAGCATGTCGTATTGAGACAAATGGAGGGCCCATTTAACTAATCTAGAATTCAGTGATCCTGATTTCGCCATGAGGAGACACATAGGATTCACTATGAAAATGACATGTATGGTTTGGCCGACCAAATAATGTCGTATCTTCTGAACAGCAAAGACAAGAGCTAAGCATTCCTTCTCAATAGGATTATAGCGAGATTCCGCCCCTATCAGAGTCCTACTCAGATAATAAATAGCTTATTCGTGACCATTATCGTCTTTTTGAGCAAGCATAGCACCAAGAGAATGGTCCATAGCTTTCACATACAGCAGGAACGGTTTCCCTGATGTGGGAGCTACTAAGACCGGAGGTTTTGTGAGATATCTTTTGATATCCTCGTAAGCTTCTTGACAGGCTTGATCCTATACAAAAGAGACACCTTTTATCATGAGTCAGGTGAATGGTTGACACGGCCTGAGAGATTTGCAATGAATCTTCTGATATAAGCCAGTCTATCTTGTAGGCCCCTAAGTTCTTTGAGATTCTTAGGTGGATGCATGCTCTGAATGGCTTTGACTTTGTCCGGGTCAAGATGAATTCCTTTTGATGTAACAATAAATCCAAGAAACTTGCCACTCGAAACCCCCAAGAAAGATTTTGTCGGATTCATCTTCAGTTGATGAGCCCGCATTATGTCGAACATCGTTCTCAAGTCACGAAGATGGTCATTCTTATCGCGGCTTTTGACAGCAATGTCATCGACATAACATTCTATCTACCGTTTTTCGGAGATGATTTCGGAAAATCATACTCATTGCCCGCTGATAAGTTGCTCCCGCATTCTTTAACCTGAAGGGCATCACGGTATACCAGTATATCCCTAACGGTGTCCGGAATGAAGTATGCTTTTCATCCTCTGGATACATCTTAATTTGATTGTGCCCTGAAAAGCCGTCCATGAAAGACATTCTTTTGAATCCACAGGTATTGTCAATCATGACATCGGTGATGGGCGATGGAATTCATCTTTAGGACAAGCCGCGTTGAGATCACGGTATCGATACAGATCTGAATTTTTCTATTTTTCTTGAGAACGGGGACGATGTTAGCAACCCAATCTGGATGTTATTCCTCCCATATGAAGCCGCATGCAATGAGCTTATGAACTTCAGCTTCAATAGCCTCCATAATGTTCGGGCGAAACTGGCGTTGCTGCTGTTTGACTGGCTTGGTGTCAGGCTTGATGTTCAGACGATGCATGGCTACTTGTGGATCAAGTCCGGACATGTCTTCATAGTTCCATGCAAAGACATCTATATACTCCCTTACAAGTATCATCAATTGTTATCTTTCTGTGAGTGATAAGCTTTTACTTATAAAGATGGGTTTAGGGTGATCTTGACTACCCAAGTTAACCTGGATCACCTTATCTTCAGTAGGTGGTTCGCATTGTTCGAATCGCTTTTCCCACTGGAAATCAAATTGATGAGCCCATGGTTCTTCATCAGTAGCTTCCGCTGGCTCCAATTGGTTGCTTGAAGTCATATTAACGGTGAGATTCTCGAACATCGTTCCCATACTGACATCTGAGTCCCATTCGGAGGAAGAGGCAGAGTGTAATGGGATTGGTTTATCGTTTTTAGAATGAACCGTCGCTGGCGATGTAGGTGTAACGTATCCCAACCCCCTGCGTGTGTTATCATAGTAATTTGTCGGCTTTCCTTTTGGTACAAAATTATGTAGGAAACCACGCCTTCCTTTTTCAAAATTTAGGCCCTTCCCATACTGCAGGTTGTATCCCGTTTTCCTCATCATATGGTGCGCTGGTCGCGCATAACGGAAAATTTGTGGGGTGTCTGAGTCTGAACTTGAATCCGCGGCTGCAGACCTTTGCAGTTGGGTTTTACCAAATATTATTGATAATTGACCCTCTTTGGATGGAGGAACCACTAAAACGGATCCTTCTATGAATTTCACGGGTGTACTTGATGCACTTGGCTTATGTAAGGGCATGTGCAAAGAGCTATCCGTAACTGACCCAAATATTTGACACTCACGGGATAATCAAAGGAAATATTGTCATTAATTACCCATTCGCCCTCATCTTTAGAAGGAGTGTTACATTGGAGATTATTAAAAATGCTATAATCGGTTCACCGACCAAAATGGCTGGCATGTCTGCTTCAGACTCTGAATCTGTCTCATTGCCACTGTCATCGTTGTCAGGCAATGATTCTTTTGACATTTTACCAACCTCTTGATATAGGAGAGCGTCAGTAAAGTAGTTTTTCACCCTTTGAATGGTTGCTTCTCAGCGAAGACAGTTCGTACTGTTACATCATCTTCAACATATTTGAAGCAATGGTGCGGAGTGGAGGGAACGATCTAGTTAGCATGGATCCAAGGTCGTCCTAGTAACAAATTGTATGACGTGTCAGCGTCAATGACATAGCATGTTACTTCTGACTTCAGGCTCCCGATTTGGCAACGGAGTCGAATCTTTCCAAGTGGATGACTACTCCCTGCATTAAAATCGTATATTGTTGTAGTGGTTGCAGACAACCGATATAGTGGTGTGCCAAGAAAGTAGAGGAGTCTTTTGGGGATGAAACTGAGTGCAGACCCCGGATCAACCTGTACCCTTTTAATGTGTCGAACCAATGTATCCAGTATAGTACAAAGGTCGATCGTGCTTGTTATCCTTGAGAAGCATATCCTCCTCAGCGAAGGTAATGACAGGTACCTTTGATTGCACATGATGGCATTCAGGGCAAGAAGACTGAGTGTCATCTTTAGGGATTTCTGTCATATATGTCAGGAATAATTCTGAGTTAGCCAGTGCATCTCTGAGTGCTTCTCTTGTCTCTTTCGAGAGACGAAGGAGCTCGTGTATGGTAATACAAGCTGGGATATTAGCCAGCTGGGCCAATATGTCAAAACGAAAGGGCATGTTAAGCCCTGGGCCTGAAGGCTTCTTCAGGACATGATCAAACCGGACTTCTTCCTGCTTCTCCTTTCCCGTTGTCGGAGGCGGAGCTGGTGTGGATATTTGTACTGACGTCGTCTGCTGTTGTGTCTCGTCAGTAGCTTTCTCATACTGTTTTAAGTATGATTTTCTGGATCGAGTACCTGTCGGCTGAGGTACATCGGCTTGTGCTGTGCAAGCATGCTTTTCCCCTTCAGGATCGCTGAGAGAAGCTAATGTGAGATTGCCATCATCCGGCAGGATGGAGATAACATTGTAAGATTTGCCCTTCGACTTAGATTTCTTCGAATCCCATTGTTCGTCTTGGATAAGGTCTGGGTGTATCCATATGATTTCCCCTGTCTCTAGTGTCAAGGGAATAACACCCTTAATCTCTTGAGTTTTGGCTGACGGATGCTTTACTTCCAGCCGTGGTGCAGGGATTGGAAAGGTCTCGTCAGGAACTATGACTTTTGGGGTTTTGCCGAACTTGAGAGTCACCATGTTTGTAGTGACTTTCTTTTGCTCTGAATTTAGAGTCAGAACTCCGGCATCGACCAAAGCTTGAATTTTATCCTTAAGGACAAAGTACTTATCAGTAGGATGATGGATCATCCTATGAAAGAGACAATAGTTGGGATCGTTCGTGCGTCCCATTTCATTAGGGCGTCGAACGTCCGGCAGCTTCAGTTTATTCCCTTTGTGGAGTAAATAGAATATTGCGACCACTTGCTCGTCTTTGAAGGAGTACAATTTCGGAGGAAACTTAGACTCCTGATTATTGAAGGCATTCTTCTTGGCCTTCGAATGAACATCCCCTGACAATTCAACGGACATAGTCTCTTTGTCTTTAGCTTAGGAAGACTGCGCCATGTTGTCGCACCCCTTATTATTCACACCCCATTTGCTTTTAGGGGTAGATGACTCGAACTTTTTAACTGACTTTTCGGCTATCTCAGCTTGCTCGACCAGTTCTTTCCAGGTATGCGCTTTGACAGCCCCCATACGAATCTCCACTTGGTCGAGAAAATTATGCCTGCATGTCTGCAAGAGCATGGGTAATAGCATCCCTACTGAGCACATCAAAGACAAGTTTCTGAACCGTTCAATGTAGTCGCAGACAGATTCACCCTTCTTCTGTACGGTAGAGAGGAGTTTGTCCATGGTCACCTCGGTATCATCCTCGTAGAAACGAGAAAGAAATCGAGTTTCTACGTTGATTCAGGAATTGATAGAGCCCAAAGGAAGGCTTCAGAACCAGTCGAATGCTACCCCCTTCAGGGTGCCAATGAACAGTCTGGCCATAATAGCATCATTGTCTATAACATTACCGGTCTGAGACCGAAAGTAGTAGATGTGCTGGTTTGGCGAGCTCTTACCATCATACGTATGTAACGTTGGTGGCTTGAACTTCGGTGGGTATGGTACTGAATCCCATTTCAAAGGGTAAGGACGGACTGCCTCTACTTTCTTTAGTTCATCCCTCTGAGTTAGGGATGCGATCTGAGCTTGGATGCCCTTAAGAACTTTAGCGTCCATAGAAGAATTTTCCTTCGACTTCTTAGTCTTGGGTTGTTCATTGCTATGATGTTTTTCCTCATTACTCTCTATATCATTGTTATTTTGGTTAATGAGGAGTTGGGCGAGCATCTGTTGAATGTTATCCAAAGCTTCTTGCTGAGCCTTAGAGGTTTACTCTTGAGCTTCCAATCATCGACGGAGGTCATTATTACCGTTATCAACCATACTCACTAATACTCTATCTGTTCGTACCGAGCTGACTGTTGCTGAAGAGACATACCCACTGTCTTCGTCTTCCTCATCAGACCACTGGAATAATCTTCTCATTGGTTCTGGTGAGGTTACTATGGTTGAGGAGGATGGCTGATCGTAATTGTAGGGTATTGCGACCCTAGATCTGATGTTTTGGAAGACGCCTTCTTCGTGCACCAAGACTTGGCGTAAGCCCGGGCTATAATCCGGATCTGGAGAACTGGAGGAAGGAGAGGTAGCAGTATGCAGTGCTCGTCTTCCCCTACGCGATTCTCGTCCCCTTCCGATCATATTGACGGATGCAGAGGGCAGATCTGGTAGATCTTGCGATATGCTCTTTTTACGATGCTTCACAGGAGCTTGCACCGATAGCCGATAAAAAACTGACCGTCGGTTTGGAGGAGTGGCGGGGATTGGTCCCAGGCGGCAATGGGCTGAATGGACCGTCACCAATTGACATCCCACTTGTTGACAACAAGAGGAAAAGTCTGGGGTAAGTCTGACTTCTGTTTGTTCGTTAAGAACTCTTGCAAGTCAGATGTAGCCAAGCTTAAGCGATTTAGCGCAGAGGCTCTGTTGGATTGCACATAGGATGATGCCTTGTTTTTATCACCGCAGAGGTGATTAGCACTAGATAGTACTTTAGCTCTAGCTTTGCGGCTAAGAACTTTGGGAATGCCCTTAGGCGCTGAAGCTGCATAAGCACCGCTATCAACACCCAGGGATAATCCCTTAGCTCCGCCGCGAAGGGAGAACTTAGCGATTGAGGAACCGGGGAGCGAAGCACGCTGTGGTGCTTCATTCACTACCTTGCTACGAAGATAGCTTTAGCTTCGCAGCTAAGAACTTTGGGAATGCCCTTGGGTGCTGAAGCTGCACAAGCACCGCTATCAACACTTAGGGACGATCTCTTAGCTCCGTTGCAAAGAGCGAGCTTAGTGCTTGATGAACTGGGGAGCGGAGCACACTGTGGTGCTTTGCCCGCTACCTTGCTGTGAAGGAGGTTAGCACTAGTGGGTGCTTTAGTTCTAGCCTGGTGGCTGGGAACTCCGCGCGTACCCTGAGGTACTGGCATTGTATTTGTCATGCCATCAGTAGCTTCGCTCATAAGAATGAGGTTGGCGCGAGGAGTTACTGCTCCTGAATAGGCGAAGGTATAGTCGATGTTTTAGCTTCACGGCTGATAGTCTCAACGAAGCAGGCAGACATCTTGCCTTTATCTTCGCGGGACAGGCGGACCTGTGGCGTAGCTACGCCTAAAGCTTCATATAGAGCTTTCTACTTTGGCCTTCACATCTGCTTTGGAAGAGGAGACTTAGGTTTGCAGGGAACCTGGCTAGCCACACGCGAGGCTGAGAGGAGTTTGGGAGGAGTTCGCGTCCGATTTCTGCTCCGAAATCTTGGCCATTGTGACCTTTCTATGCTTCCGTGCGTGGAGCACTGGACTACCTCCAGAGAGGAGTTCTTCGAATTTTCCTTGGTTGAAATGAACGACCAAGTTTTTGAAGGTAACAGGCTCAAGATCCTGACCCTCCTTATTACGCCAGAAGACTGTAGTAGGCAGGCGGAGAGCCTTATCTGTCTCAATAGAGACTTGCTTCTAAGAATTAGCCAGAGGGGTTTGGGCTACGCCAACTTTCTTACACTCAGCAGTAGACCCGAAGGTCTGATCATCACATTGCGACACTTGATTCTCAGCAGTGGAGAATACGTTCCCCAGCGGAGTCGCCATCTTGTTTTTCATTGATTTTGCAAAGGGAAAACTTATAAAAAAAGTGTCGAGGAGCTAAATTACAAGTAATTATTTGCAGGAAGAAGATTACAGGTAGATCTCCTCTGAGATTTCTGGGAAAGTGTGCCGGTAGGAATCTGATCAGCACGCGGTCACTCTATCCCTTTGACGATGCGAGCGATCGGACAATGAGACTGTCGCCTGATGGGATTCCCTTCTCGCTTGGTTCGGGAAATCGAAGAATAGAAGGTCGGTAGAGCCCTCTTGTTACTTCTCGAGCTGCCTCCGCTTGGGAATTCCTTCTCGCCTGGTTCCGAAAATTCCTTGAGAGGGAGGAAGATCTTAGGGTATTAGCACCCTGATTAGAGAAGTAATTCTCTGAATTCTTGGAAGTAAGAGATTAGATCTCTATCTTTAGTCCTCTCCTCCTCTTTTTTCGAGCCTCTGGCTGCTATTTATAGAGAGAGCAGGGGTATAATTGTCCCTTGAAAATCTGGAAACAGATTGAATCAATTTGTTTTAATCTGGAAAGTAGCCTCGCCGCGAGGCTAGAGATAGCTTTTGTGAAGCTAGGAATAGCAAGTAATGCTGATCTCTTGATCCGCTCTGCTAAATTAGGGATGCGCCCTTGATTCTTTCCAAATAACTGAAAGATTTCTCCTGATCTTCTTACCTGATTGGGAGAATCAAAAGATTATGGCAAGCAACTGCCAAATTTGATCTCTTCTGGATTTGATTTCAATTAGATTTGATCTCATCTGGAGATTTGATTGGTCAAGGGTAACCATAAAAGACCTGCAGCGAAGTCGTTGCGTTGAGCTCATGGCGGAGCTGGGAGAAGCGTCTGGCGAAGTTAAAAGAAAGCTCTTCAGCGGAGCTGGGTAAGACTTGTGGTGAAGCTACCAATCAGCCTTTCGCGCAGCTGCGTGGGGCTTCGAGCGAAGTTAACTTTCTGCGGAGTTAATTGAGCATCTCCGGGCGAAGCTGCAAGTTAGCTCGCAGCTGTTTGTAAAGGAGCATCCTGCGATGCTAAGCAACTTTGGCTTCTTATGCGAGACTTATCTCGTGGGCTTGTGCGAGACTAAATGTTGAGCTCACTTAACGTCTCTGGACCTGCTTGGGCCTTCTCACGAGCTTTTAAGACCGATCTCGGTTTACTGTCTGTTTCACTAGATCAGTAAAGTCCAAGTTGCTGATTCTTCCTCTTTGAGATGGACAAAGAACTAGTCGTCGACTTGTCTGCCACTTGTCTTTTGTAGCTGTCAACAAGTTAGACATTGTTCAGGTCACTTAGGAATCTTGTCTTTTTTAGAGTGTCAACACACTTTGTACCAAAAAAATAGAAAGATATTTTCAAAAGTTCTTTCACTTTTTAAATTTTGTGAAAATTTTGGATTAACTAGGTGGTTGATCCACAAAAGTCCAGACCTGGACTTAGGTGCTGGGCGATCAACCTGGCGGTCGATCCGAGCCCTACCCATGAGTTGGGGTGGTGCTCTGAGATTAGCGGACAAAGTGGCGAATGAAGTGGCGATTGATCTAAACGTTCCTAAGAGTATTGAGATCTAGCAGATGAAATGGTGGAAGGAGTGGTGGTCGATCCGTGTGGATTTCAAACCACTCGGCTATTTCGGATCGACTGCAAGGTGCTGGCAGTCGATCAATTGTCACCTGTCTACTACCATTTATTTCAAACAATTCCAAACTCACAAAATTTTATTTAAATGCTTTTGTAAAAATATGAAATAATTGTTATAAATTTCAATATAAATAAATTCAATATATAAGCCTAAATAAATATTTTAAACACAATTTAAAAGATTTGAGCATATCAATAAATTTTGAGGGCAATATTGCTTGAAATAAAATTGAAATACGAATGTACAAGAATGAATGTAAAATGTAGTGCCAAATTTTAGTTATTCTTACTCACATAATATCTTAAATAAATTTAGTAATCTTTGACTCATCACTCTAGCTCCAATTGATTTGAGTTGATAACTTGAGTAATTTGTTTGATTTTTTTCCACCACCTCCTTTACGATTTTGCAATATGAACTATAATCCATCCAACCTCCATCCCAAGTGCTTAGACTTAAATCAACAAACAAGAGGATTAAAATAGGAGTTGTTTGTGCCTAAGTATTTTAACGATGGTCATCATTAAACTATGAATGCAAAAGGACTAACAATTCTCTCATGCTTGATCTCATACTTTCTTCAGTTATCCTCAAACAGATTTGTGTATACGCTGCCATTGTCGAAATGAACTGCCTTGAGTGCCAACTCAATCTCTCGCTCTATTGTCTCATGAAACTTCTGAAAATAGTTTAACCCTGGTCTTTGCTGTTGATCATGTATGCCCATAATTTTTTGGAATAATTGTTTATGAAGGTCACAAAATACCAAGCTCCACTGAATATTTGTACCTCCATAGGACCGCACATGTCCATGTGAACCAACTCCAACACACGAGTCCTTTTTGACGATGTAACTTTCTTTGTAAATGAGACTATGTGTTGCTTTTATATCAAACAATCTGTGCATAATCAAGCTGGGTGTTCTCCAAATTTGGTAGATGTTTCATCTTGACAAGAACTTCTAAACTTTTCTAACTGATGTGCCCAGGCTATTTGTGCTACAAATCTGGAGAAGAATCATGATCAGTCACTGTAGCACCCCGTTCCCGGGATACGTACCCAGATATGTGTCCCAAATTTTTTCGACCGTATTGCTCAATTGTCTTCCTGTATGTGTTCATGGGATGTGATTGCTTATATTATTGAGTATCAGATCTGGATTCTCGACCTAGAGTAAGCCCTGACCCGGGGAACCCGATACCAGCCAGTAGCCCGATTTGACTTTTTGGTAGTTCGATTTGACCGATTTTAGTTTCAGAGACTATTTTCTAATATTTTAAATTTTTCATAATTTTCTAAAAATTTTCAGAATTTTTCTGCAAAATCTCCAAAACTGGTGTCGGGCGGCATCGCTGACTGATTCCCGGATTTTTAGTTTTCAAATGGGATTGAATTTTCAAAAATGGCTTTCACGTTACTTCTTAGAATTTCATTTTCTATTTAAAAACATTTTTGAGATTTTTCCAAATTTATCAAAATTTTAACGATTCTGGTGTCGGCCGGTATCGCCGGAAGATTCCAAGATTTTAATTTGAAAACTACATTGTATTTTTTGAATCTAATTTCATCGAGTATCTTAAAATAATATTTTCTATTTTTGAGAATTTTTTGGAACGTTTCTATAATAGTCGAATTTTCGCCTTATTAAAATAATAATATAATTTACCGTTCTTTCTTTTCTTACTTTTCCTTCTCCACTCCTCCACTTATTACTCCAAGAATATTTTATTAATTTTATTATTTAATAAAATATTTATTTAATATTTTTTTACTATTTCATTTTCTTTTCTTTTAAATTTTTCCCTTTTTCCTTTCATTTTCTTTCTTTTTCTTCTCTTCTTTTCTTCTCCTTCACTCCACCTTTTCACCTACGCACACGCAGCCGCAGCAAGGGAGCAGGCATGATGGGCTGAGCAACCCATCTCCCTCCACCATCCCCATTCATTATTTCATCCACTTCCTTCTCTATTAAACCTTACAACTTCAACTTCCTTATTCATTTCCAAAAATCCAAAATCCACTACATCTTCAACCCCTCAACCAACTCACGCACCCAACTCACCACCGCCGCCTCCACCATCACCACCACCGCCCGGCGCCACCCTAGCCACCGCCGCCGCACCCCCTACCTCCCCTATTCCCTTCCCCACTTCCATCACCCCCAAATCCCACCTCCTTCTCTTCAATTCCACCAAAACCTATCACTATTAAAACTTCATCTTCTCCAAAATTCACCATCACCACCACCAATTCCACCACCCAATCACCACCTCCTCCTCCTCCTCCAACTCCCCAACATCACCAAACATCCCCACCACCACCAAACCACCACCACCACCACCCACCATCACAACTCCAACAACAACAACAACAAAACAACTCCCCACCACCTCCTCCCCCTAGGGCGCGCGCGCGCCGCCCTCCTCCCCGGCGACGCCACCGCCGCCAGGCCGCCGACCGACCACCCCCTCCCCTTCTTTTTCTTTTTTTCCTTTCTTTCTTTCTTTCTTCTTTCATTCTTTCTTTCTTTCTCTTCATTTCATTCCCTAAATAAAAACCCATTTTCCCTCATTCCTAAAATACCCATCCCCTCTCCCTCAAATTACCTCCCTATATTTACACCCAATACCCCTCTCCTTTTAAATCCTAATTCTTTTCTAAATACACCATATTTTCTCTCTCTTTTTCCTACAACTTTCTCTCTTCTCTCTCATTCCCTCTCTAATATTTATATAAATATTTATAAATATATATTTTAATATACAACTATGGGCTAGTGGATTTCTCATACAGATCGCCGATTTTCTGGACTTTTAACCGGTATTTCACCCGGTTTCAGGCGAGTGCTTTTTAATACATTTAAAAATAAACGCTCTTGTATTTATATCAGGAATTGATATGTGGATATTTTAGCATGCCTAGCACTTGTTACCGTAGTTTTAATACATGATATCATGCTATGCGAGTTAATGTATGATGTTGTACTCGGTATTTACCCGACCCTGGATATGTTATACTTGACACGTGACATCTGACACCGACCCTAGACATGTTATACTTGATATACGATTTATGACACCAGCACACGGTATTTACACCGTCACTTGGCATGTTACACTTGATATATGATTTATGACACCGGTACTCGATATTACACCGGTACTCAGTATTTACACCGGCACTTGGCATGTTACACTTGATATATGATAAATGAGCCGGTACTCGGTATTTACACCGGCACTCGGTATTTACACCAACCCTTGCCATGCTATATTTGACACCGATACTTTTCATGCTATATTTGACAAATGATACCTGACACCGGTACTTGACATGCTATACTTGCCACTTGATATGTGACACCGGTATTTGCCATGCTATACCTGACCCTGATATATGACACTGGTACTTGACATATGCTATCACCTGGTCCTAGCATACATTGACCTGACATCGTGACCCTTGACCGGACACTACCACCCTGATACTCGTATTATATGGCACCTGATATTATGGCACCTGTATCATACTGCATATTCATGACTATTACTTTACTGGGACTTGATTATTATATTGTTACCGGATATTTGGTACTCCTGAACTCCTGTACTCCTGAACTCCTGTACTCTTGAACTCCTGTATTCCTACCCCTGAAAAAGGGTGACTCCTGATATTATACTCCTGTTAATTCCCGTAGTTGGATAATCATGGTTATACTGTATACACTTGTGGACATTATCTTTGGGCAATATATATAATAAAAATACTCAACTTACACTGGGTGGGGGAAACTGATGGAAACCGGTATGATATCATATTTATAATGGTGATATTTCTGAAGTGTCGTATGGGGCGCATAATTATAAGTCCCCGGAAGCAGTAGCCTGAATTTGAAGTGTCGTGTGGGGCGCGTGATGATAAGTGCCCGGAAGCAGTAGCATGTACTCCTGAGCTAGTCCCGGGCAGAGACGAGACCCACTATAAATATGAGCCATCAGATTTATCAGTTTCCAAATAATAACTCATCTTATTCATAAGTGGATGTATGTGTACCGGTAGCACATACAAAAGCATATGAATCGGATGAATAACATAAAATAACTAAACAGTAATAATGTTAGGAACGTGTGATATTTGGTCTCTCCTTTGTTCGGGTCTTGGTACTCACATATCAGACCTGGGTAAGTTCTACAGAGTGCGAACTCTAGTATGGACTATCAGTGATGTGAGGCGCTGGTAGGGAGGCGATTGAAATATCAAACGGTATTGACTATTATTATTGGATAAATTAAAATGCAACACCTCTATATTCTCCAGTTACAGTATTATGCTCTAAATTGACACCCTATTTTATAACACATGATCTCTGTGATACCATGATAACTCCAGACATACTCTAGTCCTGTTACCCTGAGGGCAACTCAAGTTGTATGAACTCAGATGATGGTGACATCGGATATATGGTATATAGATGAGGGTTTCCTTGTTTGGATTATCCCCTCGACATATCAACCCCATGAATCCATAATCCGAGCTTATACAACTAGTTTTGTCCATACTTATATTTATCGAGTGTTTAGTGTATTTATCACATGTTGCCATATTTTGTCGCATGTTTATGTGTACCTAGGCTCTCTATACCGTTTTCCATGCATGTTTTCCGATTCTGACTTACTGATATACATGTATTCACTTGATCTCAGATTTACTGTCATTTTCTTTATATTACTTGTCATTTCCTGTACCTGCATGCCTGGACCACATCACTTGATCATGTACACGTGTGCCTGTTATGCGCGCCATTTGGCTTTATAATATGTACTCGCTGGGTTGCTAACAACCCTGAATTCTCATGTTCAAATCTTGGAGTCTAGATCCTGGTGATCTTGCTGTAGCTGATCAGAGTGCGCAGCAGATCCTCCCGTGGTGATCGGAGTGCAACAGAAGCTCGGACATCACCGTAGTTCTTCCACCTAGCTTATCTCCTGTTTGGCTCTCGAGGTCCCTATTGCCGTATCGTGAGCATCTCTCAGTTTTTATTATATATATCCATTCATGTATTGTACTCTTGTATTTACTAGTGATGTAATATTCCAGTAATATTGTATCGCTTTCTGTGATAACCATGTACTTGTACTATTCTGTTGGAATGTATATTACCACTGTGCTTCCACCTCTGATTCTTGTCTGTACTGAAGCTTAGCGTATATACGTGAGGGTATTTCCGACCTGCGTATATACGTCGCAGTGGCGTCCCCGTACCCGTGAGATCGGGGCGTCACAGTCACATTCATCTTATGTCCTGCTATCTTTGCCTACAACTTGTAGAGACTACAACATAGATCCCTCAAGCCATGACCAATGAATCTCTACTGAGCTTCAACTTTCCACCACCGCGATTCACATTGTAGCCTGCATCATCTAGATTCGTTGCTAAAAGTAGATTCAAAAGAAGATTCGGGACATGTCTGACATTCTTGAGCACTAACAACCAATCTCTCTCAGCCTCAAGATGTACATCTCCAATACCTGCTATCTCCGATTCATTTTTGTTTCCCATCTTCACTACATCAAAATCTCCACTATAATATATCACAACCACATCTCTTTTTGGAGTGGTATGATGAGTTGCTTTTGAATCCACAAGCCAATCTGAGTCCTGACGCATTATGCTAATACACGGCTGATCCTCTATAGAGAAAACAACTAGTTCCTCCATGACTGTAGTTGTCTTCTCATCGCCTAGTTTTTCCTGTAATTCCTTTTTCTTCTGAGACCACTTTTTTTGTGCCTTACACTGCTTCACATAGTGGCCTTTCTTACCACAGTTAAAGCAATCATCGTTCTTCAATTGTGACTGGCTCCTGGATTTGTGTCCCTGACTTTTCTTCTTGTTCTTCAACCTCCTTTGATTTTCAGTAACTAAGTCCTCTGTCTGTGATGTCTCTAAACTCCACCGCTTGACCTCCTCATTGAGAAGACTATTGGTCACTGTACTCACAGAGATTTTCTCGTCAGGCGTTGAATTGTTCAATGATACCACAAGCATTTTCAACTATCAGGAAGGGTATTCAACAATAACAATGCTTGCAACTCATCATCCAATGGGACTTTCATAGATGCCAACTCATTGACAATATTCTTTACTTCATTAAGATGCTCTGCAACAAAACTGTCATCATTGTACTTCAGATTCACTAACTCAAAAATAAGGAACACCTTGTTTGTGGCAGTCTTCCGCTCGTAAATACTTTCCAAGGTCTGCCATAGAGAATATGATGACTCCACCATAGACACATGGTGAAACACTGAATCTCTCAGTCAGTTTGATGTATCTGACAATCTTGTGATCTAATTTTTTTCAACCCGCCTCAGAAGTTTCCTTTGGTATGGCTTGCTCTCCTTCTAGATATCCATGCAAATTCTTGCAATAAGTAGATCCTCCATATGTGACTTTCAAATAGTTCAATTGTTTTCATTGAGAGAAATCATCTGATTGTTCAAAGTATTGTCCATGTTGCTTCTCAACCTTGCTCTGATACAACTATGATAGGATTTGGCACCACTAGTCGATCACGATTTTTATCAAATCCACAACACTGATCTAAGCAAAATATAGAGAATAATCAACCATGAACAATCACCAAAAGAGACCAAGATTTACATGAAAACTCTTACGGAAAAAACCATTAGGCAATCAGTAGCAAATATCTACTATAGGAATAAATATTACAATATCTAATACACTCACCACCTGTCGAATCCCCAACCCAAATAGTCAAAAATATAAGAAAAAGAGATCAAGGAAACTTTATAGGACTTTTATCGGCTTGAATTCTCCACTATAATGGACTCAACCCCACCGCTACAATGGTGTACTAATTCTCTTCCAAGAAGATCAAACGTCTAAACTCAATCCTTCACAAGTTCTCAAAACCCCCTCACTCTTGCTGTCGGCTATAACAAGAAAGTAGCACAAAGATCTTTCTTTTTTTTTCCCTTCCTTTTATCAGATTTTCTAGTGAATTTCTCATTCTGGTTTTAGCTTGCTCTCTTGCTAGCTCAATGAGGTTTTAGTTATAGCCAATTAAGTTTCTAAATCCCTTTCCGATTTCTTTCACAATTGCAATCGAACTCCGAGTACGAGTCGCTCTTTAGTTCCACTCTTTTTCGCGTTTCTTTTTCGATCACGATCGGACTTAGGATTCCTTCCCAGGCCCGAGTAATGCATTAGCGGCAACAATCCCACTTCAAGGAGTGGGATGGGCTTCATGGGTAGGGCCCACTTGTGCTGGACCCCAAACCCAACAGATCAAGATTATAAAAAGAGGAAGGGAAGAATTCTATTTAGGGTCGTTTGGTTGTCGTAACTGACCGTAATTCGTAGTTGTAATTGGTAAGTCTTTTACAATTGTAAATGAGTTACATGTATGTAAATTTTACGGTGTTTGGTTGGTAATATAAAATTGTAAAGTAGGAAAGTGTATTGTATTTTACGGTGTTTGGTTGTTGTAATGTATAAGCGGTAAGTGAAAAGTTGACCACAAAATTAACTATTTGGTGATTTTAAAAGTTTTAATACTGCAAATAAATATTAAAAAAGTTAAATATTAAAAATTTTAATATTAATATAAAAAAATAATACAAATTTGTATGACCACAAAATTAACTGTAACTAGGCTGTAAGTGAGTGGTAACTGGGTTGCAAGTGAGTGTTAGTTGAGTTACGTAAGTTTTTTACGAATTACGGTCCAAACAAACGCCGTAGTTGTAACTGGGTAGTAAGTCATTTACGAATTAAGGAGTTTTACGCGAAACAAACGGCCCATTAATCTCACAACCCCCTCGTACTCTCTCCGTTGTCCGGGAATAGTAGTGTGTTTTTTAACTAAAAATTTACTCCAGATTAGTAGTTCATTATGAATCTCAATACTATTTTTACAATTCCCAATGCTATTTTTACCATTACCAATATACTTTTTTTATTCTCAATACTAATTTTACCATCAAATATACATTTATCATTTCCAATACTACTTGCACCATTTACAATGCTATTTTTACTATTCAAATTTTAACTCTTTCAAATTCTTAATTCTCGTGTTTGATCAAAAAATGACAAGTAAAACCGGACAGCGGGAGTATCTTTTTACCTCGCTTTCGCTCCAAATAAATACTATTACTACAAATCATATTTTGGTGGCCCACGGTAACAAATGATCCCCAATCTAAACATCCGAAGTGCAAGATGATATTTTGAGTTCACAATCGACACAAAAAGCCCAATAACTTAGAAAGAGCCAATCGAGTTGCAAGACACGACTCGAATTAAGTTTGATTCCAAGACTAGTAACGGTTTTTTTTTTTTTCCATGGTGATGAAGTTTCACAATCGTGTTTTTCATTTTTTTTAAATAAAAATTGAAGAAGAAAAGCATATTAGACACAAGAATGTTGAAATTGATGAGGGATAAGACAGGACAATAAGAAATATGAATTTTATGAATGCTCCAACTATAGCCTGAGCTTCCGTAGCATAGTGGTAGTGCGTTCGCTTCGTAAGCGAAAGTCGCGAGTTCGATCCTCGCCGGGAGCTTTTAGATAATTATAATTATTTTATTTTCAACTTATTTTCTTTCTTAGCTTTGCTAATTTTAAGTTCCATGTCTAAGTCAACGGCCATGGTCAGCACTATCAAAGCAAAATGACCTGCATGAACTTCGCTCTCTTCTTCCCATCACTCTTCCCCCCTTTCCAACCCTTTTTTTGCTCGTTTTCCTAATTTTGCTGTTTTCGTTCCTTCTCCAAATCAACACCCACATTTATTGTTCCCAACCCGTTGTCTGGGATTTGAGCGGTAAATTAACAAATTGTAGCGGGTATTCCTTTAGGGAATTTATCTACACTGCATCGTTCCCGAGGTGCTGTGGTAGTCAGTCGATTGTACACTCTGTATAGATGACAAGACATGCCAACAGATCACCTTCCCGAGCACCACTCAGTCGTTCTCTAGGCAACTTCTCCTTCCGAGGACACCACCCCCCCGAGAAGTCCCACGCTCCGAGCACCTTCCTGAGCACCACCCAGCCATTCCTGAGGCCACTCCTCTCGCTCCGAGCGAGACATCTAGAGTAACCTACCTCATTGATTTTTCACTTTCAATTCAGCAAAAAGGACTCCCTTAATTCACGGAGTCAGTTACGCCACCAGATCATCCCACATTTTGAACGTTGCAACTACCTCTGCACCAGCGCGGATGGTTATAATGGCAGAAGAAATCGCTCCCATAATCACAAGCATGATCCGAGCAGTTATGATGAAGAAATCCCAAAGTGTAAATCTGGTTCTAATGGAGATTCATAATATATGCACCTTTCATTATAATATGGAGGGTATTTATACACTTGGACCTCCATCAAATAAAGGGATCGAGCCCTAGAGAAGAACCTGTAACAGAGGGCTGAGAACTCTTTGTAATCCCTTTGATTTAGTGGAATCTCTCTCTCTCTCTATCTCTCTCCCTCTCCTCCTGGCACTATGATTTTCCCTTTTATGGGGTTTTCACGTAAATTTTATGGGATTTGTGTTACTTGACTCTCTCTCCTACAAATTGAGTGTAGATAAAGTCTCCGAAGAATTTACCTGCTACATTTTGATGCTTTCATTGAGATCTAAGCCCCTACACTCAAGAACTCTCCCCAAAATCTTCCTAAAAAAATCCTCTTACAGATCAATGATGGCCTTACGAAAGCAAATCGCCAGTGATGCAACTTCCAAAGGCAAGGTCGTCGTAACTACTAGGAGCAAGACCTTCCTACAAATCAGCAATCAACAACATACCGAGGACACCGACTCCATCTCACCACAGAAACTTTTCGTCGATTTCCAACCGTCTCAACAACGAGAAGACCAACTTCTTGAGATATTTTATGAGACGAGAGAGCAAATGAAGGAGCAGCAGCTGTAATCTGATCGTGAGCGAGAACATATGGCGCTCGATTGTGAGAACATCATTCAAGAATAAAAGGAGCTGAAACTACTCAATCAATAGCTCCAGACTCACGTTGCAACCCTGCAGAATAACTCTACGCAAACAGAGGGTGTTCTCGAGATCAACAGATCCCAAATCTCCATGCCCTCGACATCCGTAGAGGCCAAGCTGCCTCAGAACCTGATCCTAACTACTCACATCCACGACTCCCCTTTCTCCAAAGTTATCCAGGAGCATAAAATCCGAAGGAAATTCTCAACTCTCACTTTCGACAGCTACTCCTGAGCAAGCGATCCAATTTAGCACATCTGATACTTCCGAGACAAAATGGTGATGTACTTTTACAATGACCCGGTCATATGCTTCACCTTTCCATCCAGCCTGAAGGACGCGACATCAGATTGGTTCTACTCTTTACCAGCGCGCTCTCTCCACAACTTCTCGAAGGTCATCGATGCCTTTCTCACAGAATACGCTTCTCACCAAGAAGCCAAGAGAACAAACATCACCTCCTCTCTGTCAAGATGAGACCGCGAGATAGCCTAAATTAATACATCAACTTCTTTCAAAGCCAATGATGGGGAGATTTCACTTTTCTATTTTAATTAGCCGCAAGTGCACAGTCGTTCGATGTAGCACTTGAAGGTCGATCTACAGAAACATGTGATTCTTATGATTTCAATATTCTAGACGAATTGGTTAAAAGTTTGTGAGTTTTGAGTGAATTTTTAAACTAAACAATTGAAGGAAAGTCAAGTATTTAGGATCAAATCTCATAAACTAGCATCAAGTGGCCAATCTTGGTCTCTCTACTGGTCTGATATCAATCACCAAATTCCTATTTCTAATAAGCAAATTAAGTTTGAGCACTAGATCTAAGCACACGGTAAATAAAATGACTGATTAATTAAAAACAGAAAAAGCAGTAGAACCCTAAACATGAAGCATTAACTCCTGACACATAACATGTCAAATATATAGTTGTTCTAAAAATTAATCTCTTAAAAGTTGTAGATCAATCGATGTGTACAACCCTAAATAAGAGATCTAACATTGACCACACGATAATCTAGTCTAGATTCATCTTCCTTAGATACTTGAACAGAGTCTAGCTATACATAATTTAATTATCCACACAAATATTTAAACTATCATGTATAGTAAATTCCTGATCCACTAATTGCAACAATTTAAATTACTAGATTAATTAAAATAACTAAATTATTATAACTAAGTAATTGCAATAGAAAAATAATGAAAACTCCTTAACCTCATTAATTATTTAAATAAACAAAATTAGCTAAACCAATTTAATTAAACAAATCAACTTAATTACCTGACTACCGACCCGAAAGGAGCCGCCGCTCATTGGCCGCCGCGTGGACCCCACCGAGCGCCTGCACGCGAAGGCTAAGAAGACCCAACACCCAGTGCCTGGTGGTGGACCCCACTCTACCTCTGCTATAGCGTACGGGACCCAACAACTCTCTCTGCGCTATGCGAGACCCACGTGCGCCCACCTTCTGTGGGCCCCACACGGCCGCCGTCGCCTTGCGCTTGCGTCGAGACGCCGTCTGCGTCTGTGTGGACCCCACAGAGCAGAAATCAGCTCATGGGCTGCTGCTACAAGGGAGCGGGCTAGCTCCTTCACTCGGAAGGATCATCCGAACTTTCGCACAATGTCAGCTGTCTATCACAGCTGATAGGCGACCCGATGGGGAGAGAAAAATAAAAACACATTTTATGGGTCTATCATAAAACACATTTTTTTTCTTCCTCCTTATTGAGTCGTCCATTAGCTGTGATGGATGGTTCACAACAAGTGAAGGATCAAGGACCATCTGGCCCTTGATCCTTCGCGTGAAAAATTGCTCCATCTTGCCCATCTTGCCCTTGAACCAGCTGTCCATCTGGCCCTTCGCGGGAAGAAGCTAACTCGCGGTCTCTGCTACAAGACGAGACACCAGTCGTTCGCGCGCGCAATGAGGAAAGGCAAGCGCGTGCTCCGAGGCCACCCATGTTGTATTGCTCGGTTTCAATTTACCAAACACATGCAATATGATTAAGCCACGATTGAAGAAAACAACATGCAAAGAGAAGAAAGCAAAAAATTTAGTATTGAAAGAATTTTCGGCCAAAAATAAGGCATAAAATTGTGGCCAAACACTGGGCCAAAAATGTGGCAGCCAAAACCCTACGCTTAGATGACTATTTATTTTTAGCCATTTTACAAATAAGTCCACAGAATTACAGGATATACATAAAAGAGAAAATGACAATTTTTACACTTGAAAATTTAGCCTGTTTATGCGTTTACGCCCTTAGACTTCATTGAACTACTTCTCATCCCCTGCTGAAATCCAACTCCTCTGATACGTATGTAGTCTTCTTGTAGATGATCTTCAAGAGCAATAGAGCAGTCCCGACAATGTCAAATTCTTTATTGAAGCTCCTTTTTGCTTGACCATTATATAAAATGCATAATTGTAGTCTTCTCTTTTTAGTAAACTGTTCTGCAAAATCACTAAAATACCTGAGCAGCATTATTTATACACAAAAATATAGATAAATAAGGACAATAAAATAATATAAAATTATGACAATCAAATACCCTCACACCTATCTTTTGCTAGTCCTCGAGCAAAACTAATAAAATAAAAGAAAAGTTAACTTATCTAACTCACTTTCGTAGGAACGGTGGCACTTAGCACATGCAATAAGCCGTTAAACTCTTATATTGCCTCTAGAGTACGAGTTTTGTCTCATGAGAATTTATAGTGAATATATCCACGAAATTCATGAGAGAAGGAGATTAAGAAATAAATTAAAGAAAATAAGGATAACCGAAAATCAAGAAAAAGAAAAAAATCAATTTTTTAATCTACTCAAGTTAACTAATTAGAAGATCATATGTCTCCAGAAGTTTCATTTGCTAGATCAATCTCAATTTAAGAAATCATATTGTCTATGACATGAAGATTCGAATCCTAAATTTTACACCACACATCTTAAGTTTTAGATCTTATGCACCCCGTGATCGCGATGTAGTTCTTACGCTTGGGATATTTGACTCCAACTTTAATACATATTTTTGTGCATTAGATTAGCTTGTCACCTATCCACCTCCCTTCTAGGTGACCTACAGATTCTACTATGTACATTAAAACTCTACGACTTTCTCATCTCGATATCACCTTTAAAATCAGCTCATGGATACTAACTCACTTGCATAATAGCTAACTATTTGTAAAAAATTTTCAATATTTTTTGTAAGGACTCCAAAACACCTAAAAAGAAAAGAAGATAAAACAAAAACCCTAAAATCAAAATAAACAAAAACCCTAAAATCAAAACAAAATAAAAAGACTCCTAAAAAGAAATATGTGAATCTCCCCACACCTAAATTGTGTCATGTCCTCATGCACGCAAATGAACACAGAAATAAATAGCAAGTATACACACTCAGGCGCATGCATGTGATCATGATAATCTAACAATCCACGCTTATAAGAATAACAATGAAATTATAATAGTATACTAGAATTAGAAAGAACTCACAATGCACTAAGAAATCCTGTTGCAGAAGCAATCAAAATCATTTCATGTATTTGCATCCTCGTTTATCTTGTATCACTTACAATAACTTGACACATAAGTTAAAAAAGAGATAGATAAAGACTCACTACAACTGACTCACTAAGTTTGAAAGAAAATAAAACAAGTACATACATGTACAACTCACTGTCTTTCCCACACCTAAGTCTTTCTAGGCCGATTCCCTCGAGCTCGCTCTCTATCATCCTCCAAGTGTGTTCTCTTCAGTGGTGAAATTGGAGAGGTCATTCTTGTTGTTATCATTACCCTCCTCCTCTCCAATTTGTTCTTCACCTTACTCAATGCCCTCTTATTCTTTTTCCCACTTCTGCTTTTCAAAAATTCATCGTTATCACACATCACAATTGGAGTGTCCATTATATGATTGCCTAAGAACTTAAGCTCATTCTCAAACATCATCTTAAAACTTAGATCAACAATTTCTTTCGGAGGTGAGTAACTAACCAGAGCATCCCTAATCGATTCATCCAAACATATAAGTTCATCTTCAAAAGGTTTTCAAAACTTTGGTCAATTAGGAGTTTTTAAATTTTGTTTTCAAAAGATTAATCATTAGTTGGCTCATCAAAAGTGAAGATACTCAAATTAAGTTTTCTTCTCTCAAAGAAAATTCTAAACTCAAGATTCTCCACACATATTTTCTCCGCACTATAATCCACTCATTCTTAAACAATTCATTAAGAAACAAAGGCTCATTATAATCTTTGAGGAAGGTTTTAGGGGAGGTAGGGATTGAGATCTTTTGAGAAAGGTTTCAGCAGGAGGTAGGGATTGAGATCTAAATCCATGCACTCAAGATCTCTCCCCCCAAATTTTCGTAAAAAATCCTCTTACAGATTGTAGCAGGTAAATTCCTAAAGGGAATTTATCTACACTGAATTTGTAGGAGAGAGAGTAAAGTAACGTAAACACCAGAGAATTTACGTGAGAAACTCGTAAAAGAAAATGACCATGGTGCCAGGAGAAAAAAATTCCACTAAATCAAAGGATTATAAGGAGTTCTCAACCCTCTGTTATAGGTTCATTCTCTAGGGCTCGATTCCTTTATTTGATGGAGGTTCAAGTGTATAAGTACTCTGCATGTCGTAACCAAAGGTGCAGATATTACGATTCTCTATAACAGCCAGCTTTGTACGATGGATTCCTTCATCATAACTTCTCGGATCACGCCCATGATTATTGAGAGCGATTTCTGCTGCCATCTGTAACCGTCGGCACTAAAGCAGAAGCTGTTGCAATGTTCAAAACGTGAGATGATCTGACGACGTAACTAACTCCGTGAATTAAGATAGTCCTAACTGTTAAATTGAAAGTGAAATTTAATAAGATCAGTTACTGTAGATGTCTCGCTTAGAGTGGGAGGAGCGACATCAGGAATGACTGAGCGGTTCTCAAGAAGGTGCTTAGAATATGAGAGCTCTGGGGGCGGTGGTGTCCTCGGAAGGAGTTGTCTCAGGAATGGCTGAGTGGTGCTTGGGAGGATGATCTTCTAGCATGTCTTGTCCTCTATTTCAGACGATCCTGATGAGGTGGGATACGTTTCGTGATCCTAGTGCAGATCCAAATCTAACCACTACATAAATAATATGATTTTGTTGTATTTTTTTCAATGTGAAAGATTCAAGAGTTTTTTATAAAAATCCATAATTAAATATCGGCTACTGTAATTCTATTTTTTGAGAAAGAGGATGAGGTCACCCTCCAGCCCATACATACACGCTCATCACTCACAATTCAAATTTAAAAAAAAAACCTCATAAGTGAATATCCACGTCTGTTTTTCTTTTTTTTTCTTTTTTTTTGAGAAAGAGGATGAAGGTCACCCTCCAGCCCAAACATGCACACTCATCACTAACTATCCAAATTAAGTCTCCTATTCGACAACTACGAATCTTGAACTTGGAACCTCCTCCACGAGAGGGAGGGGTGTTACCAGTGGCTCAAGCCACTATTACGACTATTGTAATTCTTTGATGTTCGCAAAACCGAATTGGGTTGTGGGAAGCTCAAAAACCGTTCCCCAAAAGGGTTTAAGCTTAATCCTCAATCCATAACACCAATGCACATGTTCCAATGACTTCACCAAAAAAAGCTAATCTGATAGAGTCTAATTTTTTAAAATTATATTGTGATATTTAATACGTAATTTGCTCTTCACCTTATGAGCATAATATCCCCCAAAGAAGGAAGAACATTGAGAAAATTATATCATTTGAATTTATAAATACATGAAAAGGCGCTTTTAAATTACTTGTAGACACGACTGCAATTTCACGTTTCTTCTATAAATTCCATCATGGCCAGCTGAAATCATTTTAAGTTGTCTTATTTGGTTGCGAAATTTGCCTAATGTTTAAGTTAATATTCTAATATGTAAATATGAATTTATAGATGTGAAGTTTGCAAAGGAAATATGGTATAATAGTATTTAAAAGACAACATGAATCATGATGGCATTTGCAAACAGGACCTAATTTAGTTTAAAAATGACGCAGGTGGTATCTGCAAATTTTGATAAGATGGCGTTAGCGAAACAGACCGAGTTTTTCATTATGCAGGTGGTATATGCAAATATGACAAGATTTATTTCAGAAAAATATAGAAAACTAAATGGCCCATGCAGGTCTCGAACCTGCGACCTTCGCGTTATTAGCACGACGCTCTAACCAACTGAGCTAATAGGCCAGTTGATTATACATGTGTATCGTAAATATAATATATGTTACATTACAGTTGAAAATTGTTTACAAGTAAACCAACCTAATTATTTTGCTGAAAGAATAAAAAAAGATCCTCTGTTTGAGAACCAAAATAACGTAATATTTCAGTTGAAAATAACGTAATAGTTTATTTCTAGCAAAACATATCCTTTACACACACACACACACACACACACACACATATGTATATATCATTAATCATTCACATATGTCTATACAGGCCACCATACACCGATCTGATCAGTATCCATATGGATTAAACCAACTAATTTACAAGAGACTACTAATTCTAACTTCACCATAACTTGTATATATCTAAAGTCTCAAAAGTTTTCATATATCTATATGTAACATAATGTGAAGACAGGAGCATTTGATTCTGTTGTAGCACAAGTCATGACGCGATCAATTCGGTATTGGCTTGGAACTTGGTCTGGAAAAGGATGAAGTAGGATCATATCTTCCACAGTCATTTGTTTTCACAACGAGGATTCTGGGATGAACATGAAGAGCTCCTCTATTGTGAGAGAGCTCACTTGGTGATTGATCCTGTCAAGCATCAAACATCTTTAATCAGAAAGCATGCAAATGATGTTAATGCAAATCTTGATGCTTGCTGTTGGAGGAGAGAGGATATTAAAGGAGGTGATGTCATGCCAAGTGCTGTAGAAGATTGCCAAGTACCGTGAAGATCGCCAAGGAAGTCGACGATGAAAAGCAAAGGGACAGCGGCAGGAAATAGCAGCAGCAGCAGAAGACAGGAGGGTCGGTCGACCGGGCCGGTTGACCGACGTGCACAGCATGCACAGAGTTTTGGGCGGTCGACCGGCCCGGTCGACTGAAGTGCTCTGACTGCAGGAACTAAACTCTCGGGTTTTTTGGGTCGACCGGCCGGTCGACCTGAATGGACTGACTGTAATCAACCCAACTCTCGGGTTTTCTGGGTCGACCGTCGGGTCGACCGGAAGAGGGGTCGGTCGACCGACAGTCGAATTTTGGGTGAAATCTGCTGATGCGCTGATGTGAGGTATTTAAGCCCAATGTTGATTTTAGGGTTTTATCTCTGCGAAATTGTATTAGCTGGGAGTTCTCTTGCATTCAAAGAGAAGAAGAGCTATTATAATCATCTTCCTAAATATAAATCTCTCCATTGATTGCCCCGAGGACGTAGGCATTGAGGCCGAACCTCGTTAACGTTAAATCTTGTCTTTGTGATTTGTGCGTTCTTCGTGTGATTGTTGGGTTGTTCTTTGTGCTGGAGATCTTGGGATTCTCTATTGTTTGATTGATGTGATTGGATAGCGCGCACAACACTTGCATTTTTAGAAATATGTCTCTGAAATATGCAACTAGATCTAACACAAGGACAAAATGGAAAAGTTTTAACATCTTGGCATATGTTCGATACCTTTTTCACTTCTCCCATCGCTATGGTAGATTTGGTCACAAGCTTTCGATGCCCATCTGCTTTAATAAATGGACGACAGATATGTTACTTCTTTGATATTAAAAAAAAAATGATGAAATTGCCTCAAAAAACAAATTACATAAACTTCTGACATAAAAACTACCCTTTTCCTTTATGCATTTTTAATGATTTTGAGAATATTATGATCGTCATATAAGTCTTGGTCAAATGAACAAGGAGGAAATCAGAATGTCGATGACACAAGGATAGAAAAATTAATTCATAAACTTAAATAAACTAATCTCTATGTACTTTCATGAAAAGCTAGAAAATCTTATTGGTATGCACTAATAAGTGTTGGTATGCACCAAGGTTTCTGAAATGCATATGCCAACTACTTTAGTTATTTACAGTTATGCGAGTGATCTGATATCCAAAACAATAATCTTCATACACCTGAATGAACTCCAACAAACCTGCAGAACAAGCCGAGAGCAGCGACGCCCAGGCCACAAATAAGATGAACATAGCTTTCTTAGGTGCCTGAGAGCGAGTGAGCTTCTCTGCGATCTTCTTTACTCTCCTTCGAGAACATTTATAGAGACAAGAGTGGTTCCTCTTTGTGTTGTTGCAGGAGATGGGTGATGAGTGTGTTAAGGAATTATTTAGATGTGAGAGTGCATTATCTATGTAAGCTTTTTATGTTTTTAAATTTAGAACTGAAAAGGTGAATTTGAGCACTTTCTCTTAGTCCTCTCAACTGGATTTCGTCTCCGATTCTAAAAAAAACATTTACATGAGGAAATATTTTTTTTTCTCTTGCTAAGATAACATTTTTAAATGTTTCATATCCTGATGAAATTGTATACAAATTATTTGCACCAAAGAGTAAACAACATCTATTTGCTAGTGGCTTCATTGTCACAGTGCTAGATAGCTAGGGTACTCATTTTATATATGACAATGTGTTCGGTATCATAGTCACTATTTCCTATGCCACAAGTTAAATTAGCTCTTTAAATTAGAATTAATACTTGTTGAAAACTTAAACAAACAACTAATATAAAATAATTAGAAAGAACAAAATTTGTTGGCCTGGGGTGAGTAGTTGTGCAGATGCATTGCCCTAAAAGATAGATGGCTGGACCCATTGTCCGCACGTCGATATGGCCACTTCCGCTAGCGGTAAAGACTCCCCTGGCAGATCACCAACACCTGTCTTCGGACGGGAAGACATGCTTTTGCTTAAATGAAAATTTTACTTGTTGAAGAAGAAGAAAACTTCACAAAAAAGCTTTAGCTTTTCAAATGGCAGAATTATAACAGAGGGGGAGAGAGAAAGAGATTGTATTGTGGCTGTTTCATGTACTGAGAGTGTATGAGATAGGACAATATTTAAAGCAGCTCGAACACCCTGTAGTTGTAACAGCCCCCGTGCGAAGCTATTAACGTGCATTTGGTTGAGATACACGATATCAGATCTCATTAGATCGGGTCAAGCTAAACAGAAAAATCCCGAAACAGTGATAACAGAAAATCAAATAAAATGAAAACAAAAATCTGCACGTGCACGTGCATGCGTACGCATTGCAGCACGGAGTGGCGGGCGGACGGCGTGGGCACATGTGGTAAGCCTGACCCATCGCCCATGATCCATACAATAGCCTTTAGAGAAGTTGGTATTTAAACCACTCTACCTCCCTTGGCCTATCCAATGTGAGACTAAATAATAAGGCAAATATAAGGGAAACTCAAGTTTTCCTACACAAGCATATAGATCCAACAACACCCCCCCTCCCCCCTAACTTGAGTTTAAGGCAGGACACAAGAAAATAATACATTATAAACAAATCATAAAACAAGAATAAAGTCAAGCAACACCGTATTAGGGATTCGGGATAAATAACTAGCAGTCTTGAATTTACCCATAGTAAATTCATCGCCATATAAGAGGCATAATAGACCAGTTTGAATTAGGCCTCTTTAATTAGAAATTGATAAAGACACACACACACACACACACACACCACACCACCACACAGAGAGAGAGAGAGAGAGAGAGAGAGAGCGAGAGAGAGTAAGTCTCTATTTATTGAGCGTGTGAGTTGAGCGTTGATGTTGAAATCACCTAGAGGGGGAGGGGTGAATAGGTGACTAGCTAATTTAATGATAAATTAATGCGAAATTAAAACTATTTATGCAAGCTAAAAACTAATAAGCTAAACACACCAAGTATAACACAAGAGTGTAGCCGAATTCCCGATGAAGGGCTCTGGACTATCTCTTAAAGATTCCTCTAGATAAGAGTTGGGGTGCCGCTATGGCTCTCTTGAATGAATACAAGTGTGAGCAAACAATCCCCAAGCATATATCATTATAAGCACAAGTATATCAAGAAAGTAATGAATATGAACAATAAGAGCATACAACATATAAGCACAAGTGAGATAGAGAGAGAGAGCAATCACAAATACGGGAGATTTGTTTCGAAGTTCGAGCACCCTTGCTCTACGTCCCCGCCTTCAACACTATGAAGGATTTCCACTAGAATTGATCCCACCGGATCACTTAGTGCCGCAACACCTACAAGGAGCCACATTAGAACTCTTGGACTCACTAGTCCCCTCACTTGTTCCCGCAACAATAAACACACACAAGCACACTAGCTTGTCGAGGCCGCACCTCTACACCGAGCTCCCACAAGAACTCAAAACAACACGAACTCACAAGTTCGCCTCCTCAAATACAAAGATGAACTCTTTGATGATCTCAACACTTTGATCACCTAAGACTCTCTTATAGCAAAGATCCTTATAGGATTGATGTAGCAATGGATGGGTCAAGTATGTGTGAGAAAAACTTGGATAGAATTTGTGGTGAAAAACTCAAGAAATATCTTTTTCAAAACACTCTTGAAAACTCTCCTTTTGATATGGAAAAACAAGTGGAGATAAACACTTAGAAAGGTAGAAAAAGCTAGCTTGAAAACTCACTTCAAATCTTGTTTAAAACAGTTCAAGGAAACCCCAATTTATAAGCTCCCAAAATATGGTCATTGGAGGCCAACTCAGCAGGAGATCCTGCTATCGGTCGACCGCCCGGTCGATTGCCAACGATCAGATTTTGACCTTGGAAAAGCAGTCGACCGGCCGGTCGACCATAAACTGGGATATGACCTAGCGGTCGACCGCCCGGTCGACCGGGACCATTTATAGAGAGCAGAAGCTCTCTGGCGATCGACCGTGCGGTCTATCGGCCTTTGGCTGTTCACGTTCGTGCACATCGGTCGACAGCCCGGTCGACTGACTTCTGAATCGGTCGACCACCCGGTCGACCGCAGAAGGCCTGGTCAGCAATTTTTCAGGGATTAAAACTTGGTCTTTTTAGTAAAATCCCATAAATTCTCATAAATTCTACAAAAATAAGTTCATTGATATACTTTGATATACAAACATGTTTGCGTAAAAATTAAAACATGTTACAAATATTTTGAACTATTTTTGTGATATAAAAATTTTGGCTTAAATAGAAATCTGTATTTTTCAAAAACTATCTCCAAATTTAAAATAATTTTTCAAAACTTCTTGAAATACAAAAATAAGATATTTTAACCACTTTTGAAGCTTAGTGTGCATGGATATGATCCACTACACATATATGATGAAATATCTATATTTTGACATTAAGCTCTAATATAATTTTAGATAAAACACAAGTATATTTTGAAGCTTAAAAACCAAACTGGTATTTTTCAAAATGGAAAATCTTTTATGGAAACACATATAAATCTTGTGTGTGAGTGTATATGAACTTGAGCAATCCACCAACTAATCTATCCTCTACATTTTATCTAAAAACAAAATCTTGACAGTTACAAACATGACACAAGTCTTCTTGAAAATCTTCTCTTGAAGGTCTTCTTCTCCTCTTGACTTGGTCCAAACCTTAATCCAATGAGCTAGACTCCTCTTGAGTATTTGATGCAATTTTGATGCGCGAGCTCTTGAATCAACACGTGCTAGCATCAAAACTTTGGCTTTAAATCCTTTATTGAAATTAAACACCACTAAGATCTTAATCAAATATCTGATACTAATTAAACACAAGATCATTAGTACTATAACTACATGAGTTAATCATCATCAAAACGAGAGCGATGAGCCTTTGAGCCAACATCTCCCCCGTTTTTGATGATGACAAAACTCAAGGAGTTATATATGCATGGATCAAAGATAAGCTTCATAGAAGCTCCCCCTTAACTCATGCATACCAATAAACAATAAGATATTCAATAAAGTGTATAAAACTAAACAAATAGATAAATGCATAAACAAGAAGATAAACATGCATAAAGTAAAAATCCTTCTCCCCAAAAACCTTATCCTCCTTTTTGTTATAAAACAAGAAAATGAAATAAACATGCATATATAAATCATCAAATATTTCTCCTGCTTTTGAACATGCATATATAAATCAAATATCTCTCCCCCTTTTGTCAAATCATTAACAAAGGGGCGAAAATAAATCAAACAATAAGGATATATATATATATATATATATATATATATATATATATATATATATATAATATATATATATATATATATATATATACACACACACACGCAATATACATTCATGAAGAAGACGTGAAGTTAGCTCCCCTAGAAAACATGCATTACATGAAGAAGGGATGATAAAATCCTAACGTACATAAAGTATAATATACAATGTATAAGCGGAGATTTTAAGCTCCCCCTACACACGTTGATTGGTCGCTAATGTTGCATATTTAGTATCATATTTTCCATACTTATTATAGAATAAAATCTGCATTGTTCTAATTAAATGCTTAATTTATTTGCAGGCCCATTCCTTAAGGAGATGAAGAGAAATGAGCCCAAAAGCCCACCAAAATTCTGAGTTAAATCAGAATTAATTCGAGCTCAGTAAATCGGAGCAAAATCAAGAGGTTGAAAACCGGTTGAAAAGAATCCTCTCAGAATCGATCGGTTAAAGCAAAGAATCAAAGGCCATTTTGTCACAATCCTGGACTCAAACGAGAAACCAACTGAAGATAAAAGCAGAACGTGAAATCGGGAGACCCACCAACAGGGTGTGGTCACCTGGCCACACCTGGCCGCAGAAACGCGGCCAAAGCCGCGTTTTCGCGGCTTGGTTGTGGAGTTAGGGGGAGCGTTTGCTCCCCCACTCTTCCCGGGATCCTGTAGGTTGGGTTTTTGCCTATAAAAAGCCAGTATTTTCACTGAAAATGGGACGACCATGCAGAGATAGGATTTAGCCTAGTTTTCATTTCTTGTAGTTTAGGTTTTTCTTCTCTTTTTATGTAATTTGTATGTAAGCTTAGGTTAGATGAAGATTCATGTAAGTAAGAGAGAGAGGCTGATGTTGAGAGTGACACCGATGTACCCTCCTCCTTTCTTCCATTGTTTCTGCAAGTAATAAAGGTAAATGTCTTTGTTTTATGTTCATATTTCCTTTTGTTTCCTTATTCCTCTTTCTACTTTACCTCTTTTATTTTTGATAAGCTTGCAAGTGAATCCAGAAGTATAAGTATACAAAAGCCTTTGTGAGTGCCAACGATACTTCATGAAGACGTTCTCCTCCTCAAGATCTGTATCACTTCATTCTTGCAAGGCTTGATGATATAATGCGAACAGGGACTGAGCTCGATCTTATGACCTATGCGTTGAACGCCTCCAAAGTAAGGTAGAACATGCAAAGGTTTCCAAGTAAGTCATCAATCAAATTAGGTAAGTATTTCTTCAACCTTCTTTCTTTTCTTTTATTTCTTTAGTATAGATCACCACATCTCCCAAATCTTTCATCATTTCTTTTCCAACTCATTTGCACATAGTCGCTTTCTGATTCTCCACCTTCTTCATCTATCGCTTTCTTCTTAACTTTAACCTTTAACTCTTCTTTCATTTTTATTTCTTAAAAACAAAGAAGAACTTTCGTTTTGTTTTCATAAAGATTTCAATATAGACCCTTGAACACTTCCATTGCAAACCCTCCTTGTGGATCACGACCTGCATAGCCACTTGCTATAGCGGAAGAATTGAGCACTTGCACATCTTTATTTCTAAATCTAAAATTCTGTATATTTTGTGCAGGTTTTGCCTCAATCAAAATGTTGCCGGGGAGGGTTATAGGGCAAGCAAAGCAGGAAATTAAGATTGCAGTAACATATAAGTGGTATTGGGCCTCTGCTCTAGAAAGCAGAGACTAATTACCCTCTGCTTTGCCGCGTTTGCGCGGCCCAAGCCGCGGTTCCGCGGCAAAAAGGAGTTGACTACTAACATTGTTTTTTTGCAGGGCTGCTTGACTTGCAAAATTCTAGTTTTCTGCAATTTGTTTTTTCTTATATGCCATCACCAAAAGCCTGCTAATAAACCAACAGTAAAATACTTGTTGAAAAAGATAAAAAAATTGATTAGACGTTTGCATTTTAGGCACGTGTCTTTTCAATTCATTTATTTTTACTGTTGAAGAGTGCTGGAGCAAGGTACGTTCGCATTGCATGTAGAATAGGACTCACCTCTTTGTTGATTTTCATTGCTTTGAGTGAATCTTATTTACATATCTTGTACACTTGCACAAACTTATCTTAAGGGCACTAACCCATAACAAGATAAGGTGGGGATTTAATCACCCTTCCTTCGCCCAAAAATCAGATTCTAAGCACTCACTAACCCAAGCCTAACTAAAAATGAGTAGACGTTAGCCCTAGGGACATCTCAGACTCAATTAGGAGATTATCCTAAGGGAAAAGTGTTGGAATTTGACTCCTGCAAAATCAATGTCTAGGAAAGGGATTAAGGGCCGAAAGCCCGAAGATTGGTGGTTATTTAATTAAGGAACGTCTTTGACGGAAAACCTCCCACCAATCTTGCCCTGACCTGGCTGATTAGCTTGTGGTCAAAGTCTGCATTATACCTCCCGTGGACGGTCTAACCAGTTAGGAGTCGTCTAGGTCATAGGTCTACCCTAACTTAGGTTAGAATTTTTCTTTTTTTGTTTGCTTATTTGTTTGTTTTTCTTTCTTTGTATTTTATTGTGTGATATGGCTTATAATAATAATTTTTTCAACTTCAATAATAATCCATATTACACACCGACTTCATTTTTGGATATTACCAACCCGGCATATCATAACTTTAACCAACCTAGTGTGCCGGATTGGTCTTATCCGAATCAATATAACCCATGTCCCCAATCTTATAACCATAATTTCCATAATGATTTCAACTCTTCACAGAGTCAGTGGGGATTCACCTACCCCGAGTCAAATTTTCAACCAACTTGTCCTCCTTCTCTACCTAGTCCACAATATTTTCAAGATTCATACTCAGTTCCACCAGTCCAAAATAGAAAACTATCAATTTTGAAAATGAGTATGCGTGAGTCCAAACAAAATCCCAAAATCTAATGGACTCACAATTTCACCACCAATTCCAAGACAGTACTTCATCTTTTCATCAAAACAATGAACCTATCAACTATGAAAAGATGCTTGAAGTCATGACTCATGCTCAAAACGCTCGTAATCGTGACATAGATATGATGGTCCAATCTTTATGTTCTCACCGTTTGACCAGTTTTGATGTCACTAACCATTCTGTTAGAGCCGAAGAGTCATGTAGTTTTGAAAATCAAGGTTCCATTTCAGAACAGTCATTTGAACTTGCCCAAATTCCAAATAATATTGATAGTTTGGCAAGTTATCCCTTGCCTGAAATCGAACTTGAAAATGAATATGATCATGAACTTCAACTTAGTGATTCAATTTTACTTCCTGATTCAATATTGACTCCGGTATCTTTACCTGATTTTAATCTTTTCCCCGAGTCAACATTGGATCCTGTGCCAATTCATCATGAAATTGAATCACCTATTTTTGATGATCATATTAAACTTGACCAATTTTACACTTTTGAAAATCCTATTGACAAATTGGCAAGTTCTCATTTTTTGATATTGAAATATATGACCTAGATTCTCAAATCTGTGATCCAGTTCAACTTTCTGAATCAATATTGACTCCTGTTTTGTTTCCAAACTTGAGTAATATTTTAGAGTCAGTTTTGATTCCCCCACCTATCATTCCTGAACTTGAATCACCAATATTAAGTCACATTCCATTGTTGCAAAATAAATGTGGACTTGAGTTTCAACTTCTTGACTTAGACCCAATTCCTGAACCTATTTCGACTCCTGAACCTTTACTTGACTTAAGTCACCTTTCTGAGTCGGTATTAGTTCCTGTACTTCCTGAGTCCAAATCAATCATTCTATCTTTTCACACTCCATTCTGGGACGAGGTGGTTGACAAATTTGACTCTGAAATAAGTTATGGAATTTGGAAATTAGATGGGGTCAAATACTTAATAAAAATCCTTCATGGATACACAATCTTAATGGGTTATATTAGAGATATTTCTGGTGGGTTCCTCCGAACCCAACGAAAAGTCGATTGGGCCGTATTTCGTGGACCAATCAGACCACCACCGGAACCACCACCTTAAGGTAACATTTTCCTTCCCTTTCTTCTTTTCATACATCTATACATTAATTCATACATTGAGGACAATGCATGAGATAGGTGTGGGGGAGGGTTTTAACATAACTTTTGTTTTTCTTTTTATTAAAAAAAGAAAAATTTAACATTTTCTTTGCTTTTAAAAACTTTTTGAAAATAGAAATAATATTTTGACATATTTTTTGTAAGAAATTAAGTTAATTTTAAGGAATAGGAAAATCTAAATTAGGATTTCTTATACTTGGTCAAAATAAGATTATTTGTTTGATTTTTAGGGTTAGGAAAAAATTTGTCAAAGTAATTTAGTCTTGATCTTTACCTTGATGAAATATGCACACTTCATACACTTACACACTTAGGGTTCAAAAACAAAGATTCTTATGCCTTATAAAAAAAAAAAAAAGAAAAAAATATCTATGAAAAATGAACAAGTCAATTATTGATTAGCTAGGTACTTTGGCCTAAGCAAGCCTTAGTATTTATGCGAAAGATGATTAGATAAGTTTGAAAAGAAAAAATATATATATAAAATTCCTCTGATTAAGCTGGGTATTTGTGCCTAATAAAGCATAAGTATTCACGCCTAAAAGGGGTTCATATAATAAAATCCTTAGTTTTATGGCCTTGTTTGCTCGAGTCCTGAAGTCCTTGGGGTGTTTTCTCACCCAGTGCCCTAAGACCATTTGGTTTGGGAGTCATCGATTAAAGGCTCATTACATGGGCAGATTAGAAAGCCTAATAGAACTAAGAATAATACCACAAAAATATATATAAAAATAAATAAGGAATAAGAGTTAGAGTTAATGAACCCTTAGTCAAAATTTTCACGATCACAAGGTGCATATGACTTAGGGTAAAGTAATAGACTAGATGAGAAGTACAATTTGACTCCTTTCTTTGATTGATAACAAATTTTGAATAGAGACTAAGTTTAGGAATGAAAAATTCAGTTTTCCTATAACTTATAGATTGCTTAAATCTTACAATTATATTTCAAATATTTTTCCCTTTCAAAATGTTTTTTCGAAAATACTAACTCTTTATTTCTCTTTCTTTATGGATTTTGTGGGTGCAAGCCGCTGAAAACCCTCACGAGATAAAACTCACCCTCTAGGGGAAACCTAGAGGTTTAACGGCTTGTTGCACATGCTCAGTGCAATCGCGTGACCTGCGAAAGTGGTCTAATAATCCTTAGTATAGTTTAGTTGTTTTGCTCGAGGACGAGCAAAAGATAGGTATGAGGGTGTGATTGGTCGCTAATGTTGCATATTTAGTATCATATTTTCCATACTTATTATAGAATAAAATCTGCATTGTTCTAATTAAATGCTTAATTTATTTGCAGGCCCATTCCTTAAGGAGATGAAGATAAATGAGCCCAAAAGCCCACCAAAATTCTGAGTTAAATCAGAATTAATTCGAGCTCAGTAAATCAGGGCAAAATCAAGATTGAAAACCGGTTGAGAAGAATCCTCTCAGAATCGATCGGTTAAAGCCAAGAATCAAAGGCCATTTCTCACAATCCTGGACTCAAACGAGAAAACCAACTGAAGATAAAAGCAGATCGTGAAACCGGGGAGACCCACCAACAGGGTGTGGTCACCTAGCCACACCCTGGCCGAGGAAACGCGGCCAAAGCCGCGTTTCCGCTGCTTGGTTGTGGAGTTAGGCGGAGCGTTTGCTCCCCTACTCTTCCCGGGATCCTGTAGGTTGGGTTTTTACCTATAAAAAGCCAGTATTTTCACTGAAAATGGGATGACCATGCAGAGATAGGATTTAGCCTAGTTTTCATTTCTTGTAGTTTAGGTTTTTCTTTTCTTTTTATGTAATTTGTATGTAAGATTAGATTAGATGAAGATTCATGTAAGTAAGAGAGAGAGGCTGATGTTGAGAGTGACACTGATGTACCATCCTCCTTTCTTCCATTGTTTCTGCAAGTAATAAAGGTAATGTCTTTGTTTTATGTTCATATTTCCTTTTGTTTTCTTATTCCTCTTTCTACTTTACCTCTTTTGTTTTTGATAAGCTTGCAAGTGAATCCAGAAGTATAAGTATACAAAAGCCTTTGTGAGTGCCATGATACTTCATGAAGACGTTCTCCTCCTCAAGATCCGTATCACTTCATTCTTGCAAGGCTTGATGATATAATGCGAATAGGGACTGAGCTCGATCTTATGACCTATGCGTTGAACGCCTCCAAAGTAAGTAGAACATGCAAAGGTTTTCAAGTAAGTCATCAATCAAATTAGGTAAGTATTTCTTCAACCTTCTTTCTTTTCTTTTATTTCTTTAGTATAGATCACCACATCTCCCAAATCTTTCATCATTTCTTTTCCAACTCATTTGTACATAGTCTCTTTCTGATTCTCCACCTTCTTCATCTATCGCTTTCTTCTTAACTTTAACCTTTAACTCTTCTTTCATTTTTATTTCTTAAAAACAAAGAACTTTCGTTTTATTTTCATAAAGATTTCAATACAGAACCTTGAACGCTTCTATCGCAAACCCTCCTTGTGGATCACGACCCGCATAGCCACTTGCTATAGAAGAAGAATTGAGCACTTGCACATCTTTATTTCTAAATCTAAAATTCTGTATTTTTTGCCGCATAGCCACTTGCTATAGCGGAAGAATTGAGCACTTGCACATCTTTATTTCTAAATCTAAAATTCTGTATTTTTTGTGCAGGTTTTGCCTCAATCACACGTGTACCACATAAAGAACAGATGTCAAGTTCCTCAATAAAAGATACACTAAATATGAATTTATATATAGAAAAGATGTTAAGCCCCCCTTGCATATAGGCAATTCATATGATTTTTTTTTTAAATCACTTTAAACAAATTAAATCATCTTAAAACAATTTTGAAATCTCTTATACCAATTGAAATCATCTTAAAACAAATTTTGAAATCTCTTAAGTCAACAAAACAATTTTGAGATACCAATTGTAAATAAGCAAAAATTTTAAGATACCAATGAAAGTAAAATATTTTGTATTTTTGATACTAATTGAAATATATAGTAAATTTTGATACCAAATAAAGTGTTAATTGAAATACCAACTGAAATCTATTGTAAATTTTGATACCAAATAAAATGTCAATTGAAATACCATTGGAAACAATGCATAAGCTATAAAGATACCAATTTATTTATAATTTTAAGTAAATCTT
Organism: Agave tequilana; assembly: GCA_038442645.1. Taxonomy (NCBI): domain Eukaryota; kingdom Viridiplantae; phylum Streptophyta; class Magnoliopsida; order Asparagales; family Asparagaceae; genus Agave; species Agave tequilana. The sequence continues at coordinate 80,641 of JAVJIF010011965.1, read as the reverse complement.
AGCATAAACATAATTTATGTTTAAATATGTAATGAATATTGTAAATCAAGCACAATCAAAAATATATTTATATATGTATGAAAAGGAAATACCAATAGAAATTGATATTATTTGAGATTTTGAAACATACATATATGAAACAAATATGAGTATACAAAAATAGATTTCTATGAAGAACATGTGTATAATTCATACATGTCTACCCTATTCATGCACATGTTTAAATAGATATTCAATTTGAGCATACAAGGTATGGTCGCCCATCCAACCGCCCTTTAAGGGTAGAAGTGTTCAAAATAAGATTTGATAATAGTTGTTTGTATTTTGAGAATACTACCAAATGAAGAATAAATAACTAGTTAAAGTAATTTTGAAAAACTAGTTAAAGATCCTTCAAATAAGAAACCAAATCATATATATCTCATGAGCATGCTAAAAACACAAGAGATGACACTCAAAATCTATAAACTTAAAAATTCTCATGAAAACAATATCATGAGAACAAATGAAGTGTGAGTGTACAAAATCATGTAAATAGATTTTCATAAAAATGAACATAAAGCTCAAAATAAACATGAATATCTTTTATCAAAAGCATAAAATGTTTTTTTCATCAACATCAAAATTCAAAGGTATATGTATATTTTATCCAAAACAAAAAATATACATACATATCCTAAACATAAAAGAGTCTATAATATAATTTGCATGAAGGCAAGAGACTCAAGGGTATACATGTATATCTATTAGTTTTAGACAAGAATAACATTTACATGAAGTAAATATGCATAAGCATAGGGAAAACAAGTTAAAATGCATGCGTCATCAAAACTAGGCTATACTAGTTCATCTAATGGGTACAAATGAGCAATTAAGCACAACCATACAATAATCAAATGTCGCTCACTAGTTGTACGAGTATATGCACAAGTTTTAATGAAAATTTATATTTAAACATGTAATCAAAACATGAAGTGCAGAACCATAAACAAACATGATTATTAAGGTAAGTGCACATGTTTCGAGTAATGATATACACAATAGCTAAACTAAAGTGAGAACACAAAAATGGATCTATATGAACATGGGTATATCTCAATTACTATACATGCATGTCATAAGTCTAAATAACATGGCATTTAGTAACAATCATGAAAAACATGCTAAAAATTAATAATCTAAAAGCATGTAAACAAATAAGGAGTTAGAGATAATTGTCAAAACCATTAGGGCACTGTATGCGCCGGAAAGAAGAAGAGATAGTGATGGGTGTAAAGATTTCCTTGAATCAAATGAAACTATTACAACCAGACTTTTCCTTCCAGTTACAAGGGAGGGAGGATGTTGAGTCTTGAATCCTCCCTTTGTTTAAGGCTGGGTTCTTCGTGTGGCGGTGGAGAGTGAGTCTTGTTCTCCGTTGACCGGATGACCGTCGGGACCGTCGGGGGATCTTCTCTCTGGCTGGTAGAAAGAGTAACACAGCTCTGTCTACCAAAACTCTCAAAGAGAAGGTAGGCGAAGAGCAGCTCGTACGCAGAAAGCTTGACGAAAAGTTGAGCTCTCTCCTGTCTCGGTCTCTCTCTCTCTGTGATCTCTGATTGCCGATTGCTGATTTTAGGATCCGCCTGTCTTGACCAAAATCCGACCAAAAAAATCCGACTTCTTCTTCATAGCGACGGGGCTATTTATAGAGGTCTCAGGGGTGAACGTGCCCCCTGAAAACGCTCCACAATGAGGGGCCACTTCCCGCTACTTGTGCGGTGACTGGCCCCGTAATCCGGGTGGTTACAACTGAGGCGCGGGTTTAGACCCACGTGCCTTATTGCTGAGACGCGGGTGTCGAGCCCATGCGCCTTGATGCTGAGACGCGGGTGTCGAGCCCACGCGCCTTGATGCTGAGACGCGGGTGTCGAGCCAACGCCCCTTGATGCTGAGACGCGGGTGTCGAGCCAACACGTCTAGAACTTGAGACTCTGCCTTTATCGACTTGTCTTTTAGTGACTTTTAGACAGCCTACAGAACCCCCTCCAAAGTTTTTGATATTCCGCAGTTAACTGGGACGGATTTTGAAATACTTTGGACTCTAGCTGAGTTCACCTTCATGGCTGGACTGTTAATGCTCCGGGTTCGATCTTATCTGGAGTTGGTCTTCATGAGTGTACTGTTGAACTCTTTGAAGCCACCAGAGTTGATCGTGTCGAGTGTCTAGATACACAGTCTAAACCTCCCCGATTGCTTTTAAGTCCGTCAAGGGGGTGCTTTAAGCCAGGAGTGGTTGGTCGCCTGCTCGTGCCAGTGTACTGTTTGAACTGATTTACAGAAGCAGGGACTGAACGCTGGTTCTTTTTTGAAAAGCAGAGATGGTACTGCTTTAAAGACGCGGCCTTCATAGGGTGCGTCTTTTGGCAATGGAAACGCGACCGATCTTCCATAAGGCAGACGCGATGTTAGGCCCGCTTGGACGGACGCGGACTTAGGAAAGACGCACCTCTAATAAAGACGCGATTTTCTGAGCGCAATGCGACTTTCTGGGTGCATTTATGGTGGTGCTGACGGGGCACAACCATTGAAGAGACGTGGTCGTCGGGTGCGAATCCGTGCCATGTCATGATTATGCTGCCAGCTGGCTTGGGGAACTGGCGGGATTTTACCTTTAGGCGCGCGGACTTCCTGGTTCATTAAATGAACTGCTCCACGTGTCGAATGATGACTCGCTGCGGAGCCGTGGCGCATGATCTTCCCTGTTCAAAAATGATTTGATGCCACGCGTCAAGCGGTGATTCGCTGCAGAATTTATCGGGCCACACGCCGCGTATCTTCGCGAATCCTTGTGCCTATAAAAGGCAACAGTTGGAGAGACATCTCTTCTTCTCCGAACGCACTTGCTTAGAGAATTAAGAAAGAGAATTTTCTTCTCTGTTCATCTCTTGAACTATTCAACTCCGTTACTAGATTTTTGAACGGTTCATCTCCATTACTGGATTTTCGAACTAGCGATGGCACCCAAGACCAAGCCAACCGCATCGTCCTCAAAGGCGACCGTCGCCGAGGCCCAGAGGGGCGCTTCCTCTGCGCAGGGCGTTGTTTTCTGAGGTAAAATGCCATTTAGGTTAAACTTCACCATTACTGGAAGTTTGAGGAACCCTAAAAGACATCTTTTTGGAGGAGAACCATTAACACAGGATATGAACCGGTTTGATTCTCAGACGCGGTCTCAGACGCAGTCTTTGAGTTGATAACCAAGGCGCGGGTTTGACGTCCTGGTGCCAGTGGGCTCTGCACTTCGGATCCTTTACTTAGAATATTTCTAATTGTGAAGGGTTCGGGCGCGGTCTTGGTTTGCAGAACGCGATTTGATCCTTGCGTTCTGTGCCATCAGCTGCCGATTTTGATGAATCTGGCACCTGAGTCCAAGCACTTAGAATTAGAAATTTTTTGTAAGTCTTGGTTTGCAGAACGCGGATTTGATCCTTGCGTTTCTTTCACCTTGACGCGAATTTGCAGGTCTGGACGCGGATTTGATAATTCCTGCGTCCAGTATCTCTTCTGCGTCTGGGCGTGGATTTGCAGGTCTGGACGCGGACTTGATAATTCCTGCGTCCAGTATCTCTTCTGCGTTTGAACTGCAGACACTTGATATTTTTTCTTCTTATTTCGGATAAGATGTCTGATCAAGTGCCTTTTTCTTTTGCAGTGCCACACCCTACTGCCCTACTCGCCAAGAATCGCCATTTTGGACATGTAGGAGGTGCCGACCATAATTTGACCTTTGTGCTGCAAAGGACTGTACCTGTGACTGCTGACCGGTCGCAGGAGCGCAAGAAAAGGCTTTCTGATGTTGACAGACAACCCTTCGGGCGCTTATGACTGATGCAGCATTCCAAACGGATGCTCGCGTCAAGCTAGAGAAGCCTGCCTTCTTCTTCGGAGATCGTATTGGCGATGGCGGCTATTCCATGTATGATGGAAATTATAGATGGCTCCGTCAGATAGGGGATAGAAGATTCTTTCTTCCAGACATGGAGAGGATGTTCCCGCTGTCTTACCTCCAGCACATGTCCGTCCCGCGGAAGATGAAATGGGACGTTTCCCGCTACGTCCCTGAGGTTACCCTCGGTGACTTGGGCTCCCAGAAGGTATACCGTCATGACAGTCATGATAGGGCGGTTCTCGGCCTGTTCCCCGGGTCACGCAAGTCTGATCTCCCAGTCGGGGAGATACCAAAACTCGGCACTACTTTCCTCAACTCGTTCATGCAAGTAGAGGGTGATTATCCGGTCGAGTTTCGTGCGCCCGGGTGGGTCCATACCACTGAGAAGTATTGGTGGTACAGGATGGTGAGCTTCGTCCTTGCCAGTCTTGGAGATCTGCTGGAGCATGTGGGCTGTATCCAGCAGTCAGGGCCGTGCAGTGGGAATCCAGCCGAGTTCTCAGAACTTCTTCGGGATCCTGGAGCGTTACAATCCTTTGACGGGGACATTCTTCACCCCGGTCGGAGAGATGGGCCTTGCCCTGCACGAGTTGCATGAGGTCTCGGGGCTGGCAACAGGGGATTCTCCTTATGAGGAATATATCCCAACCACCGAGGAGCTCAACCTTATGAAGAAAAGGTCTCCTCAAATGTACGAGACTTATTGGGAAGTGTTATGCCACTTCCATATTTGCGGCCAGCTAACCACTTTGAGGTCGGGAGGAGTCAAGCAGCTATCTTGGGCCAGCTACTTGTTTAACGGTGTCAACAAGAAAGACCATCCGGTCACCCAACTGGTTTCCAGCTCCGACGAGGAGATTGAAGACAGGATCACCCAGGCTCCTGAAGGCTTCTACACCACAGTTTCGAACGAGGACGGTTTCGAACCTGATATGGTTTTCGAAAGCTTTCATAATCAAGCCCGGATTCCTATCTCCGATCGAGCACTGTTGGCGGTCTTCTTGATGCTATGGTTGAAGCGCTGTGTGGTGCCCACGCTGCCACACGAAGTCATTGTCGCCGATGTAGTGTATCCGGCGGTGCTCCTGGCCTATGGTAGACCCGTAGCCCTTCTCCCGGCCATGGCGGCTGGCATTCAGAGCGGGTTGCGGGCGTTAACCCACAGCTTCTGTGAGGCGGGAAAGGCTGTCGACTCCCAGGGGAAGCCGACGTTGATGCAGAGGGGAAGCCGACGGTGAAACGCCCCAACCCTCGGGTCGAGCTGCCATACACATACCTGATGGCTTGGTATGTGATGCACTGTCCCTCCTTGATGACGCCGGTGCCCTGGAGTGAGGGTTTTGTCCCTTTCGTGCAGCGGTTGGAGAGTTCGGACTGGCGTAATTCTTACATATATTACGTCCGGAAATGCATTTCAGATGCTACGAACTACCAGCTGAACCGCTGCTTCCCCGAGATCCCTGGTGCATCTTTCGGGGATTTATTTACTGATTCTGCGGGCCCAGATGTCTTTACGAAGCTGTCCGCGGGAGTCTTCTGGTGGTTGGTCAATATTCGGCCCGGGTATGTGCTCTTCCGACAAGGGACTTCATGCACGATCGAGCCGTATATGCCGAGTCGTTTTGCCCGTCAGTTCGGCTATGATCAACTCTACGTTGGCAATCCCAATGCCCAACTCGCCTTCGACGGGAATTTGTTCGAAGGTGCTCGGGCTTGGTATTACAGCGTGGCCGGAGGGACAGAAGCAACTTTCCGCTTGCCTATCGAGGGGCCAAAATGCCGTATGAGCTTCAGCTTCTGCACCTGGTACTTCAGGTCAACCAGACACCATACTTTGTTCCGGAGTATTCATGCATTGAGAGTATCAATGCAAATCTCGAAGCAAAGTCGGGGTCCGGGAAACGCTCGCGAGGCGTTGAGCAGTATCTGAAGGCTCTGAGGGAGGTCAGGAGAAGGTCAAGGGAGGAGCCGCGAGCAACAAGGGCGGAGTCGCGACCAACAAGTGCGGAGCCTCGACCAACTAGGGCGGAGCCGCGACCAGCCAGGGCTCGACAGGCGGTGGGCAAGCGTCGTCAAGGCTCTACTTCCACTGCTGAGCCTGCCCCAAAGAAGGTTCGGAGAGGCTTGACGGCGGCAGTTTCTCGATCCACGGACATCCCTTCTGGTGTTGGGGAGCCGGGGGAGGAAGAGGTGGACAAGGATGACACTCCCTTAGTCCATGCCCACAGGTTACACCGCAGGAGCCTCAGGATTGCAGAGGAAGGGGAGCCTGCGGATAGGCCCACCGCCACTGACGAGACCGAGGAGCTCGAGGTCGATATAATGACCGGAGGCGATGTTGAGATTCCGGGGATCTCAGCTCAGCCCGAGTCTTCCTCAGCTCAGAGGAGGGATGAGGCACCACAGCCTGGGTCTCCCTCTGTCTTTATTTCCAGTCCTCGGATGGTTGACCCCAGTCCTACCACTGGGGTGTTTAGAGGCAAGGCTCCGGCTACCGAGGCCACTCACGTTGAACTGTCGTCTTCCTCATCCGACACGGAAAGCGACTTTGAGGATGAGGTCGACTATGGTGACGAACCCGCTCCTCCTGATCCGAGCAAATTCTCACATATCTCGGAGGAGGAAATACATGGGTGTGAACCGGGACGACGTCACCACCAGCGGTTGCTCCTGCTGAAGGTACTCTTTTCACCTTCTGACCTGATCTCGCTTTTCATTTTGAAGAGGAGGCCTTAACATTCTCCTTTTATGTTGCAGGATTGGCTGAGGACACCGAGGCTGCAACCTCCTCGCGTATCGAGGAGATGGTGCAAGAGTTGACCCAACCGGAGGGAGTCGAGACTCTAGCCACCGGGATGCCTCCAGAGAAGGCAACGACTGAAACCGGGGAGACTTCCACTCCGCGGGATGATGAGGCAACCACTGAAGCCAGGAGGCTTCTACTCTGCAGGGTTCGCCCAAGGATTCGACATAGACCTCCAGCTTGGTAAGGAAGTTCTGATGTCTTGACTGTTTCTCTCTTCACCATTATGGCTAATGTTGAGATAATTTGCAGAGAGAACTGAGGGGGCCCAGGTAGAGAGTCTGGCGATCAGTGTCCCTCCAGAAGGCCATACGGCTCAAGCCTCTGCTGAGGTTTTTGAGGAGGCCGAGCTCACTACCCTGTCGTCAGCTGTGGCGGTTCCTGCAGAGGTGGTACCCCCAGAAGTGCCATTGACTGCTCTTGTTCCTGCCGTATCCGTGGTCAGCCCGACTCTTGCGCCAACAAGGGGATCGGGGAGCACTTCGGATGATGATATCATGGAGCTTTTGACACGCCAGGCGGTGCAGCAATTCCTTAGCTCGATGCGAACATGCATCGACTTCGTCCTGACTAGGGGTAGCTCCCTTGAGTTCGCCCAGATGTTTCTCGGGAACCAGGTCGAGAACATCAAATTGGCCGGAGGCCCTTCGCTAGCTCAGGCAAGTCAGCTGCTGGTGGATCAGCTGGGACAGCACCTGAGGGAGCTTCGATCCCTGGAGGACGATGCCGGTTCATCTCATGAAGCCCAAGAAGCGCTGAATAGCTCCTTGTCGCTCAAGAGCAGGAGCGAAAAGAGGTGGAGGAAAAGATAGCCGATAACACTCGCCTTCTTGAACGTGTCCAGGCTGATCACCAAAGGCTGGCGATTGAGTCCGAGGAGTCAGAGACGATCATACGGGCCGCAAAGCAGGCTATACTTGACTCTCGGGCTGTTATAGCCAGAGCTGAGGCCATGATCGTCTTCAACGATCAGAGGCTTGCTACCTCTGAAAAGAGGTTAGCGGAGTTAGAGGTTGCCAAGGCGCAAGCTGAAGCGGACCTCTCTGTTCGTTCGTCCGAGCTGGAATCCCTCCGAGTGCAAGCGCAGGGATTTTTGTCTGAAACGGATCTGCGGGCCCGAGCTCTCATGGAGGTTGAGAAGGCGCGCCAACATAAGATACATCGCCTTAGAGAGCAAATCCGTTCTTTGGCGGACCAGGACTTGTAGCCTTTTCTTTTTTCTTTTTTTTTAGAAAAGGACACTCTGTTCACTAAGAGTGTTTTGTATTAACTTTTATCATTTTTGATATAATAAAAGTCTTTGAAGTTTTTTGGTTCCACCTCCTTTGCTGCCTTGCTGTAGATGAATTCAACCTTTTGATCACAATCTTTGATTAACTGACTGTGAATGCTGAACTTAGGTGAGACTAAGTTCTTTAAATGAAACGCGGCGTTCGACCCATAGGACCTTAGGCAGGACTAAGCCCTTTTGACGAGACGCGGCATTGGTTCATAGGGACTTAGGTGGAACTAAGTCCTTTTGATGAGACGCAGCGTCAATCCATAGGGAGACGCGGTCATCAGTTCATAAGAACTCAGATAAAACTAAGTCCTTTTTGATGAGACGCGGCATTGATCCGTGGGAACAAACGCGGCTTTGAGTAACGCGAATTTGTCCTGTCAATGAAGACGCGACTTGAGCGGATGCGAGGGACGCAGCCTTGTGTATTTTCCACTAATCTCAGAATGGACTAAGTGCTTTCCCTTAGAAAGGGCCCCGTTTGCTGAAGGGACGCGACTTTGAGTCACGTGGACGCTCCTCTAAAACGCGGGTGAACGCCTTCCAATTTGAGAAAGGGGACGCGGATTCTTGGACGCGGCTTTCCCATCTGCGTTTAATGCAACCGGACGCGGCTTTCCCATCTGCGTTTAATGCAGCCTGACTTAAAGATTTTATGAGATCTTTGACCGTCAAGTCTTCGCTGACGATTGAACGTCAAGTCTTCGCTGACGATTGAGAAACCGGGTCATCCGTTGTTTCCCGAAGCAGTTGTCCACGCGTCGGTTTTTCATTGGACTTGGGCGTTAATGCCCTTTAATGCAAAACCGGCGCTGACGGTTTGAGATCAGCGTCTGTGACGCTTCCCGAAGCGACGTTCCACGCGTCAGCCTCCCATTGGGCTTTGACGGTCGTGCGGTCATTAAGGCCGGTGGTTTTAATTAATGAACCATTAATGACCGTTATCAGGGGTTGCCTATAAATAGGACTCACCCCCTCTCTTTAACAGCGGCTGCTTAGACCGTGCTCTGTTTGAGAGCGAGTACTCTGAGGGACTCTGCCTTCTCCCTTCAAGGACCCTATCAGGGGTTTGCCTCCATGGATGAAGGTGCCTCTGTGGATGAAGATGACCCAGAGCTTTCATGCTTCTGTTTGGTCTCTTCAATGGATTACCACTGTCAAGTGATTTCAATGGTAGGAAGCGTCTCTTTGAGCACTTTTTACGTCCGCGCCTCAACGCAGATAGTTCAACTCTTAATAGAGGCTTCTGCGGGTATGCCATGCCCACTTACCATGACATTTTAGATCCAACCAAGTTTGAATTTTAGTATACCCCCTAAAGAGATATCATCTGGACCTTCTTGTGAAGTCGTGGTTGGCGCATTCCTCTTCTGGAATTTGCGCCCTCGACTTGAATTTCTCTAGATGCGAGTACAGAAGTCTTTGGTACTTGGCCGCGGCTTTACTCATGAAGCTCGCGTTTTAAGGCCAATGACTTGGATGAATTCCAACTCGGGTTGAAGGCTTCAGACCCAAATCTTGCAACTCCTGTTCCTCCAACAGAGAGATGGCAATTTTCGGCGTCTGATTCTCTGCGCACCTTGTATCTTAGACGCGGATGTGGAGTTAAGTCGCGTTTGCATTCTGTGTGTATCACAGTCTCGCTCGCGTCTGTTTTTATTGTCGCAGGAATCTGGCTCGCTGCGCGGATCATTCCCGCGTCTGCGGTCTTTGAAAATAGCCGCGTCTGTGACTTAGTTTTCTTCTGTTGAAGTGTACTAAGCTCTGAATTGTCTGATTCCCTGTTTGCTCTTTTTTTTTTTGCAGGTAGGCTTGGTCATTCTTCTTCATGTTCGCCAAGTCCGTGGGAGAATATATGGACGGCGAACTTGTTCGATGTTCGTCCACAAGGGAATATATTATGGTCCTCGTCGTCCACAAGGGAATATATTATGTCCCTGACGAGGACTCGACTCTCGCCAAGGTCTCTTCAGATCCACTGCACCAATCATGCCTGCTGGCAAGAGATGGTCAGGGTAAGTATGGCGGCGAGGAGGTTACGGTGGACACGGCGGCAGATAGGATCCTCTTCCTCTCCCATTCCAGAAGTGACATCGAGGACTTTCCATGTCTGCTGGATGGCCTGCTGGGGAAAGAGATGCTCATGAACGAAGGGTTGCAGGACTTTCTGCTGCCACCGGACCTCAAGAACACCATTGCTCTTAGCTTAGTCAGCTAGGGCTCTTTCGATGTTTACATCATGCACCATCCTGTACTTGGAATCAGATGCGGCTTCAAGGAGTGAGTGCAACCTCTGAGAGAGAGAGGGACTTCTTTGTACTCCTTAATTGTAACACTCCATCTTATTGTAAGAGAGCGTTTTGACTGTAACACTCAATCTTATTGTATAAGAGAGCGTTTTAACTGTAGCACTCAATCTTATTGTATAAGAGAGCTTTTTGTATCACTTTCATATGCCTGGAAATAAATAAAAGTGACACTTCTCTTTTTGCCTCTTTCATTGTCTTGAACTTTTTGTCTTCAGTTAGACGCATAGAAGCAAAGAGTCTTTGACTTTGTCAAAATTATGATGGTAATTTTAATAAGTCAAATTTTGTGGAGAAAGATCCTATTTCAGGAACTCTCATGATACTGTCAGAGGTGTAATATTAACTTGACAGAGATGAAATTTTTGATGGACCTGCCACTTTATAAGAGAAAGTGACAAGTAGAATTGGTACCCCCAGGGAGGGTGAACTTTTATCAAGTGTTTGGGATTAACTTGATTGAGCTCAACTAGGGATTTGATGGAAACACTGTTGATGGTGTAGTATTAACCTAACAATATTTTTAGGTAGACTTGTTATTCTGTTGAAGAGAATAACAAGTGGGACTAGACTCGTGGGGAATCTAGGAAAGTTTGTTACCGTCAGAGGTGTGATATTAACTTAACGGGTTGAAAGTGGTCTTGTCAGAAGTGTAATGTTAACTTGACAAGGATGTGAGTCAGAGGTGTGATATTAACTTAACTCAGAAGTGTCACTGTCATAGGTGTAATGTTTAACTTGACAGTGAGGGTAATGCTAGAGGTGTAATGTTGAACTTAGCATTGGTCATCTCGGCTTGCATAAGTAAGTCCGAGGGAAAGTCATGGCCATAGGTGTATTGTTGAACTTAGCAATGACTTGGATGCTAGAGGTGTGGTGTTAACTTAGCATCATCCATTTCAGCTTCGGTGTGGAAGTCTGAAGAAAAGTGACTGTCAGAGGTGTAATATTAAACCTGGCAGAAACTTGATTACTGTTTAGAGGTGTGGTGTTGAACTTTAACAGTAATTTGTCAGAGGTGTAATATTAACTTGACAAAATTGACTCATGATAAGAGTAATTTGAGGGCCTGTCATTCTATTGGTGAGAATTGACAAGTGAAAATTTGAAGTGCCAGAGGTATAGTGTTAACTTGGCAAATTTGAAAGTTCGATACTCCGTGTAGAGTTGACAAACAAAATTTGTACTCGACAAGGAATATTGAAAAGTTTCCATTACCAGAGGTATAGTGTTAACTTAGTAATGGTTGTATTTTGTAGACCTACCATTCTGTATATGAGAATTGGTAAGGGATTTTGGAGGAAGGAGTGGAGCCAAGTCCACTCAGGATTTTAGCAAACCCTCAGCTGTCAACGGATTTGAGGTGCCTTTACCAACTACCGTTTGAGTTGGGCTAGCCATGCTATTCCCCTCAGCATGATGAGTTGTTGAAGACTTATGTTGGGCTTAGAAGCCAACATTTTCTTCTATCCTTAGCCGTCGGGGGCGTCGGATGTTATAATGAAGAAATTCTTCTTACTTTGATCAGAGGTGTACTTTTAACTTGATCAGCGGGAGAATACCATCTAAGGATAGTATTTCTTCAGGAACCTGCCATTGATCGGCATCATGAGTGTATCGCCATTCGAGGTTATGAGGCGATATGACCCATTTGAGTAGACTGACTCTACTACAAATGGTCCTTCCCATTTGGGTTGGAATTTTCCTTTTGTCTTGTGCGTCATTACCATGGGTCTTCTGACGGCTAAGACAAGATCGCCTTTCTTGAAGGTTCGCACTTTAACTTTCTTGTTGAAGGCTCTGGTAATTCGAGCTTGGTAGAGCTCGATTTGCTGTTGGGCCTGCAGACGTTTATCATCTAAGGCCTCCAGTTCCTGGAGTCGCTGTCGATGCTTCTCCTCTGTTGTCATCTCCGCTGTCAAGGCGACGCGTAGAGATGGAATTTGGATCTCTAGTGGGAGCACGGCTTCACACCCATAGACCAAAGAAAATGGCGTAGCTTTAGTTGGGGTTCGCACAGTTGTGCGGTAAGCCCATAAGCATTCACCCAACTTGTCGTCCCAGTCTCGTTGACTTTTCGAGACGAACTTTTTGAGAAGCTTGCCAATAGTCTTGTTGAAAGCTTCTGCGAGGCCATTAGCGGCAGGATAGTATGCCGTTGAGGACACACTCTGGATTCTGAACTTAGCGCAGAATCTCTGGAAAGCCTGGCTGATGAACTGAGGCCCATTGTCATGGACAATTCGCCGAGGTACACCGAAACGGTAAATAACGTGGTGTTTCACGAACTTGATCACGTTCGACGACTTGACTTCCTTCAAGGGAATGGCCTCAGCCCACTTAGAGAAGTAATCGGTTATTGCCAAAATAAACCGATGTCCTTTTGATGATGGTGGGCTGATAGGACCAACCACGTCCATGCCCCACATTTCAAATGGCCAGGTAGAGGCCGTAGAGTGGAGGTACCCTGGTGCTTGATGGATGAAATCGCCGTGCACTTGGCAGGCGTGACATCTCTTGGCATAAGTGACGGCATCGGCAATCATCTTGGGCCAGTAGTAACCCAATCTTTGGAGTCGATGTGCCAGTTTTGGGCCAGGTTGATGGGCTCCACACATGCCGTCGTGGGCTTCTTTCAATACCTCTTGAGCCTCCTTTGGTGAGAGGCACCGGAGCAAGATCCCGTCATGCGATCGACGATACAATGTTCGCGTAATCGCATTATAATAGAATTTGGGGGCTTTCCTTCTAATGGCAGCCGCCTCTCTGGTGTCTTCAGGCAGAATGCCGTATAAGACGAAATCAATGTAGGGGAATCGCCAGTCTCTAAGCTCTGGACCGGTTGATGCTTCAAGTGCTTCTTCGCGGTGACGACCTCCCGTTGACTCCTGATAGTCCTCGAGAGCATTTCTCGGGCAATACAGGTCGTGGCTGTAGACGAATATCTTCTCCATTGCTCCAACTGGAAGAGCTAAGGAGGCAGCCAGGGATGCGAGTGCATCTGCGTGCGCATTTTGCCTGCGCGGTATATGGTCGATGTAGAAGCTTGTAAACCCCTCGGCCATGCGGATAGTCGCGTTGTAATAGGGTACTAAGTCTTCATGTCTGACTTCGTACTCCCCGCGAACTTGGCTGACGATGAGCTTGGAGTCGCCGTATGCCTCGAGATTTTTAAAGCCAATCTCATCGGCGAATTGCATCCCAATCAAAAGAGAGTTGTACTCCGCCACTTTGTTGAAACAAGGCTCAGTTAATGAGACAGCTCGGGGAATCACATAATTTTGTGGGGATACGAGTACTACTCCTACCCCTGCTACTACGTGTCCCTTCGGGCTTGTTCTTGATGCACCGTCGAAGAAAAGTTGCCATACTTGACTTTCGAACGATGTTTGAGTCAGGCAGACTTCAGCAACTTCATCTGGGAGATCCTCGTAGACTTTGGCTGCCCTCGGATCTGGGTGCTCAGCTAGGAAATCCGCGACTGCTTGTCCCTTAATGGCCTTTTGTGGTAAAAAGCGCATCTCATATTGGGAGAGCAATATGGCCCATTTCGCCAGTCGGCCACTTAACGATGAAGGTTTAGTCATAAGTAACCTCAGGGGGTTGACTTTTGATATGACGTTTATAGTTTGGCCTACCAGATAGTGTCGCATTTTCTGGATAGCGAACACCAGTGCCAAACATTCCTTCTCGATCGGGTTATACCGATGTTCGGCTCCGATCATTGTTCTACTCAGATAGTAGATTGCTTGCTCTTGTCCTCGATCATCATTCTGAGCTAGTAGAGCTCCTAAAGAATGATCCATTGCCCGGACGTACACCAGGAAAGGCTTTCCGGATACCGGAGCTGCAAGGACTGGTGGTTGGGTGAGGTATTGTTTAATTTCCTCGAACGCTTGTTGGCAAGCGTCGTCCCAAATGAACGAGACACCCTTCTTCATTAGCTTAGTGAAGGGTTGGCATCTTCCGGAGAGGTTTGAGATGAACCTACGGATGTATGCCAATCGTCCTTGCAATCCCCTGAGTTCCTTGAGATTTCTCGGAGGTTGCATCTCCTGGATAGCGCGAACCTTTTCCGGGTCCAAGTGAATTCCGGTGGATGTTACAACAAATCCTAAGAATTTGCCACTGGCCACCCCCAGGAAGGACTTTGTGGGATTCATCTTCAATTGATGAGCCCGCATGATGTCGAAGACCACCTTCAGGTCCGCTATGTGATCACCTTTAGTGCGGCTTTTTACCGCGATGTCATCAACATAACATTCCACCGTTTTGCGTATTTGCTGATGGAAAATGGCGTTCATGGCCCTTTGGTATGTTGCCCCTGCATTTTTCAGTCCGAAGGGCATGACGGTATAGCAATAAACCCCCAATGGTGTCCTGAAGGAGGTGTGCTTTTCATCGTCAGGATACATTTTGATTTGATTGTATCCTGAGAATCCATCCATGAAGGACATTCGTTCGAATCCACAAGTATTGTCAATCATGACATCTGTGATTGGCAATGGGAATTCGTCTTTGGGACAAGCCTCGTTTAGATCACGGAAGTCGATGCAGATCCGGATCTTCCCGTTCTTCTTGGCAACTGGGACAATGTTGGCTACCCAGTCGGGATGTTGTTCTTCCCTGATGAAGCCAGAATCAATAAGTTTTCTGACTTCTGATTGAATTGCCTCCATTATTTCTGGACGGAACCGTCGCTGCTGTTGTTTGACAGGTTTTACGTCCGGATTGATGTTGAGGCGGTGCATAGCCACTTGAGGATCAAGTCCTGGCATGTCCTCATAATTCCAGGCGAAGACGTCTATATACTCTTGTACAAGAGATATTAGATCTTTCTTCTCCGAAGGTGACAGGCCGTCACTTATGAAGATGGGCTTAGGGTTAGCCTCATCTCCTAGGTTGATCTGAACAACCTTGTCTTCTGTGGGTGGCTCGCGCTGTTCAAAGCGGGTATCCCAAAGAGCATTTAAATGTTTGATCCAAAGATCTGTATCAGATTGGATCATTTCTTCATTTCCATCTTCCAGGTGGCTTGTCGAAACCATGTTCACTGAAAGTTCCTTGAAGATGTTGCCGACACTGACATCTGACTCCCAAGATGATGTGTCCGAAGAGTAATCGTTGCTCGACGATTCTTGAGAATCGGAGGCTGATGGGACCGGAGTTGATACATAGCCCAACCCCCGGCGTGTCCGATGATAATAATCGGGGGCCTTCCCTTTCGGCACAAAGGATTGAAGCAACGTCCTCCTTCCTTTGCCGAAGTTCAACCCGGGTTTGTTGGTCAGGTCGTACCCCATGCATCTCATTATTTTGAGCGCTTTTGGTTCGTAATGATCGAACTGAGGGGATTCTTCCTCGCCTTCCGATTCTTCGCGGGGCGTTGGTTCAGACGAGATTCGCCCAAAAAGAATTAGTTTTTGGCCTTTCCGTCTTGCTGGAACCATAAATATAGATTCTTGCGCATTACCATTGTCTTGGTATGTCTCGAAGGACGATTTCACTGGTACATGCAATGATGTTAAGGCACCCATTGCCGACCAGAGATCGTCATCTATATCAGTGCTAGTATCTGACGGTATTGAATCAGAAGCACACACAGAAAAATACGCAAAATCTAAATCTTCATTAATATACCAACCGCCTACATCATCGGTGGTATTATCGACATCGGGCTTATTAGTGCCCGTTACAAGTGGTTCTAACTCCCACAGGCACTCTTCTTTCTCAGGCTCAGTGTCAGCCTCATTACCAGAGTCTGGCTCCTCTGGTTGTGGGGCTTCATCCGTCTCCACCGGATCTTGGTACAGCAAAGAGTCGGTGAAATAATTCTCGACCCCTTTGAACGGATACCTTTCGGCGATCAACGTCTGCACATTTCCACTCCCGTCAATGTACTTCATGACTTGGTGGAGAGTGGAGGGAACGATGGAGTTGCGGTGAATCCACGGTCGTCCCAGCAATAGATTGTAGGAAGTGTCGGCGTCGATGATGTAGCATGTCACTTCCGACTTGAGGCTTCCAATCTGACACCTGAGCTTGATCTTCCCCATCGGACGGGTCTGGTTGGCATTGAACCCATAGATAGTCGTCTGGGTGGGGCTCAAACGATGGGTAGGAATGCCGAGATGTTGCATGACCCGGCGAGGCATGATGCTCAACGCGGACCCTGGATCTACCTGGATGCGGTTCACCTCGGACGATCCAATATACCCTGTGAAGTACAGGGGTCGATCATGCTTCCCTTTCACCTGCATATCATCTGCCGTGAAGGTGATGCAGGGGGCATTCTGGGAGGTGTGGAGGCAATCTTCTACATCTTCCTCCTTCGGCACCTGGGTCATGAAGACCTCAGCATTTGCCAGAGCTTCTTGCAGAGCTTCCCTGGTCGACTTTGATAGTCTAAGAAGTTCATACAAGGTAATGCGTGCCGGAATGTTGGCCAACTGAGCCAGGACATCAAAGCGGTAAGGTGCCGTAGATCCTTCCGCGATGCCCTTTTGAAGGGCTCGAGAAAATCGAGTCTCCTTCTGCTTCTCCACAGGTGGCTTTGTGGAGGGCCTGACTGGCTCCGCAGTTGGTTGTGGAGAGGCTACTGCCGTCTCGCCGTATTGTTTCAAGTACGCCTGTCCTGAACGGGTTCCCGCCATCGGTTGGTTGGGCTCTGCGGCCAAGACTATCGTTTCCTCCTCTGAGTCGGTCAGTGAAGGGATATCAGTCTCCGCTTCTCGAAAGGAGGCACCCACCACATTGCAAGATGAGGCCTTTGCCTTGCCTTTGGATTTCCTGTTGGTCACAGTAGTCCATTGCTGTTCATTGACAAGGTCAGGGTGGACCCACATAATTTCCCCTTGAGGTGTAGGGACGGGTACCAAGCCTTTCTCTTGCTGCTGGTGAGGGTCTGTGTTGACCACTCTTAGCTCTCCTCTCGGAACAGGAGTTACCCCCGCAGGCGTTGGAGGTTGTCTTCCGAACTGGAGAACCGACGTCACATTAGCCGTCACCTTCTTCTGCTCTGGTCGGAGCTTTAACACCTCCGCGTCAATCAGAGCCTGAAGGATGTCCTTGAAGACGTAGCAGCTTTTGGTGGGGTGTCCCAACATCCTGTGATACATGCAGTAGTTGGGATTGTCGGTCTTGCCGACTTCCTCTGGGCGCCTAGCTTCAGGGAGCTTCAGTCGGTTGCTCTTGTTGAGTAGTTTAAAGAGCGAATCGACATGTTCCTCCTTGAAGGAATATTGCTTGTTGGCGCGTGGCTGGCTTGAAGAGCCACTCGCCTTGCCTGATTGAGGTTTGGCGGGAGATTTGGTCTCCGTTGCCAAATTATCCTTCCGCTTTGTTTGGAGGGATGTGTCTGGCGCACGCCTTGTCGACCTTCCGGCCTAGGCTTACCTTCCTCCGCTCTGACGCGGGCGACAATCTCCTCAGCCTGTTCACCTTGTTGGACTAATTGCTTCCAGGTGCGACTTTCAGCAACTCCTATTTGAGCAAGGAGTGAGGTTTGGAGATTGTGGTGGCATGTTTCCACCAGGGTGGCCTGGGTCATACCGCTTGGACACCAGAGTGCCATGTTCCGAAACCTTTCCACGAAAGATTTGACGGACTCCCCTTTTCGCTGTTTGGTAGCCAAAAGGGTTGGCATTGTGACTTCGGAGTCATCCTCGAAGAAGCGTGTTAAGAACAGCTTCTCCAAATCGCCCCAGTTCTTGATAGAACCTTCTGGGAGCTTCATAAACCATTCAAAGGCCAACCCTTTTAGGGTGCCGATGAACAGGCGTGCCAGGATGGCGTCATTATCTACTACATTCCCAGTTTAGGATTTGAAGTAGTAGATGTGCTGGTTGGGTGACCCCTTCCCATCAAAGGCTTGGAGAGTTGGAGCTTTGAATTTGGGCGGGTACGGAACCAAGTCCCATTCAGCCGGGTAGGGCCGGACCACTCCTACTTCTTGGAGGTCTTTGCGTTGGCAAGGGCCTCGAGGCGTCGCTCCAGTTGACTCATTCTTTTAACATGAGCCTTTCCCTGGTCTTGGTCGCCTTTTACTTGCGACGAGGACTTGGACGAGCCGGAAGTAGATCGCCGCGTCTCCCCAGAAGGTTCGGAAGATGAGCTTTCTCCCTTTGCCCTTTGACTTTTTAGGAGGGGACCTCCTCCTGTCTTCGAGCAGCTGTGCAATCGCCTGCTTGAGGGAGTTGATAGATTCCTGCTGAGAAAGAATCATATCCATTTGTGCCTTCTGGATCTGCTCTAAACGTTTAGCCGTCTCCTCAGGAGTGCCTGTCATGTAGGCAGAGGTCTCCTTCTCGACGGAAGAGTTCGAAGCCCTTGATTCCGCTACGGCGGAGTGAGAATCATTCATTTTAATGCCATGGGCTAAGGCATTATAGTCAATTGGGGAATGGCCCCAGTCCGGGTGCGAGTGTGTCGATACACTCCTTCCGGTTCAGAGTCAGACTCGTCAGAGCTGACTGCAGGTTGTTTTCCCTTGCTCCTGCTTGTCATATTCGCAGTGAGCTCCGGGTACTCAACGTCAGAGAAGGTTCTCCTTCTGTGGGAGCGTCTTCTTTTAGCTAACGGAGGAATCAGGGTCAGCTGTCTGACTAAAGACTGCTGGTGTACGCCTGATCCGCAACGGCACTCAGAGAGCATATGGATGAGCCGTTGGCAGCAACACGACGAAGTGGTCTGATTGACACTTCTTTTCTTCGTCAGATAATCCCTCAAATCCATGGGAGGGGGATTGAAAAGATTAGCCTCGCAACGTCGAAGACGGGAGGCATCCATGTGCTGTACAGCCTGGACGCAGGCATCAGGGACGCGGTTCTTGCGCCGCAGCTGTTCAGCGCGCGTCTGGCGTCTCCGTTGAGACAAAACGCGCCTGTCGCGTTGCTGTTTGGTGTGTCGGAGCAGAGACACTTGAGAGAGGATGGGCTGTTGGGCCTCACGCCTATGGGTCGTGCCTCTTGCGCTTGACGAGGCGCAGAGGTCTCATCTTGGCGTTTGGTGAGTTGGTCCTCAGAGGACCTAACTGAAGGAATCTCGCGTTTGGGGCGCCAAACGCGGATTTCACGTACTGGACGTGGCGCGGGCAAGGCGCGAGATTGTACGTCGCGTCCAGCCTCAGTTGGACAACTAACGGTTCCAACTTGCAGCTGACGCGCACGTCTCCTCTGTCGACGCTCAGCGTTTCGATTGCGTCGAGGAGGTGGAGAGAGACCAACGACATCCTGATGCTGGACACCAGGGACTTTGACCACGCGGGTCTCCTGAGAGACGCTGACGCGGGTGTTCTGTGCGACGCGGTTGGTCGCAAAGGCAGATGTGCCTGGGACCACGCGGGCCTTCTGAGAGGCGTTGGCGCGTGTACCTTGCTTGGCACAGTCAGCAGGAGGGGAGCTCGAGAAAGCCACAGATCGGGCCTCGAGGCCATTCCCCGTCGAGACCCGGTGGCAGACGCGGGTCTTTGGGCTCTTGGAGCCGGAAGAGAGAAACTCTTCGTACTTCGCCTGGTCGAACTCGACAACGAGCGATTCGACCATCTTCCCCTTATGGTGGACGTCATCTTGCGCCACTATTTGCTCATCAGTGACAAATCTAGTCCCCAGCGGAGTCGCCATCTCTTGTATGCGCCGGAAAGAAGAAGAGATAGTGATGGGTGTAAAGATTTCCTTGAATCAAATGAAACTATTACAACCAGACTTTTCCTTTCAGTTACAAGGGAGGGAGGATGTTGAGTCTTGAATCCTCCCTTTGTTTAAGGCTGGGTTCTTCGTGTGGCGGTGGAGAGTGAGTCTTGTTCTCCGTTGACCGGATGACCGTCGGGACCGTCGGGGGATCTTCTCTCAGGCTGGTAGAAAGAGTAACACAGCTCTGTCTACCAAAACTCTCAAAGAGAAGGTAGGCGAAGAGCAGCTCGTACGCAGCAAGCTTGACGAAGAGTTGAGCTCTCTCCTGTCTCGGTCTCTCTCTCTCTCTGTGATCTCTGATTGCCGATTGCTGATTTTAGGATCCGCCTGTCTCGACCAAAATCCGACCAAAAAAATCCGACCTCTTCTTCATAGCGACGGGGCTATTTATAGAGGTCTCAGGGGTGAACGTGCCCCCTGAAAACGCTCCACAATGAGGGGCCACTTCCCGCTACTTGTGCGGTGACTGGCCCCGTAATCCGGGTGGTTACAACTGAGGCGTGGGTTTAGACCCACGCGCCTTGATGCTGAGACGCGGGTGTCGAGCCCACGCGCCTTGATGCTGAGACGCGGGTGTCGAGCCAACGCGCCTTGATGCTGAGACGCGGGTGTCGAGCCAACGCGCCTTGATGCTGAGACGCGGGTGTCGAGCCAACGCGCCTTGATGCTGAGACGCGGGTGTCGAGCCAACGCGCCTTGATGCTGAGACGCGGGTGTCGAGCCAACGCGTCTAGAACTTGAGACTCTGCCTTTATCGGCTTGTCTTTTAGTTACTTTTTAGACAGCCTACAGGCACTTCTCTATATCTCCAAACTATGGTGGTCCTCCCACCTAACTTTTTGATAACGATGAATTAATAGGGTATGCCTATCTACCTCTTGCATCGACTACCAAGGCACTAACCCTCTCACGTCATGTGAGCCCACACCTACATCAAACATAAGTGGTGGAGATTTTGGTACCAATTTTCTTTTGGGTCCATGGGGGTTAGCATCAAATGGAACCCAAACATTATTATTAGCAAAATTAATAGAATTTACCTTGTCAAATAAAACTTTGCTAAATGGCCTTTACAGTCGCAATGAGTACATTTGTACACTCTAGCATGCACATGAAAATGAGTGTGATCATGATGTGTGTTGGTGGGAGAAAGTTCCTTGTAAAATTTCTTGAATCAAATGAAAGATTACAGAGGATTTACACTCCGACTACAAGAGAGGGAAGATGTTGAGACTTGAATCTCCCTTTTGTTTAATGCTGGGTTTTTCAGGTGGCGGTGGAAAGTGAATCTTATTTTTCGTTGACCGGGTGAACGTCAAGAACTCCTGAGGATCTTCTCTTTGGATGGCAGACGGAGTAACACAGCTCCTGTCGATTAGGAATCTCAAAGAGATTATAAGCAAAGATTAACTTGTACGCAGCAAGTTGTTTGAAGAGCTGGACTCTCTTTCTTTTTCTGTGGAAGCTCACAAGTCAAATTCTTCTACCCAGAATTATCTGACCGACCCCTTCTCAATAACAAGCAGGGCTATTTATAGAGGTCCCAGAGGTGAACGTGCCCCCTAGAAATACTCCACAATGGGGGTTAACTTCCTCATTATGTGGGCAGTGATTGACCCCATAACAAGGGCAGTTATAACTGAGACGCGAGTATCTCCTCTCGCGCCTTGGTGCTGCAGTGGGGCTGAGACGCGGGTTTTGGCCCTCGCGTCTTAGTGCTGCAGTGATGCTGAGACACGGGTTTAGACCCTCGCGTCTTGGTATTGCAGTGATGCTGAGACGCGGGTTTAGACCCTCGCGTCTTGGTACTGCAGTGATGCTGAGACGCGGGTTTAGACCCTCGCATCTTGGTACTGCAGTGATGCTGAGACGCAGGTTTAGACCCTCGCGTCTTAGTGCTGCAATGATAGCTATGATTAGTCCTGCGTGTGGAGTTTGGACTCTGCTTTTTGATGACTTATCTTCAGTGATTTTTAGACAGTCTACAGAACCCCCTCCAAAGTTTTCGATATTCCGTGGTTGACTGGGACGGATTTTGAAATACTTTGGACTCTAGTTGAATTCATTCTTCTCATGATTGGAGGACAATCATTTGAGATGCTTTGAGCTTGATCTTGTTTGGAATATGGTCTTTGTGAGTGTACTGTGGAACCCTTTGAAGCCGCCAGAAATGATCGTGGCGAGTGTCTAGATACACAGTCTAGACCTCCCCAGTGCTCAGAGCTTGTTGTTGGTGTACTTTAAATCAGGGGTAAACAGTCATCTGCTTGTGCCAGTGTACTGTTGAACTGAATTATAGAAGCAAGGACTGGATGCAAGTCCTGTAGACGCAGGGGTTATGCTGCTTTAAGACGCCCCTTCTGTGGGGATGCGTCTTTTGGGATGAAAACGCGGCTTTCGATTAGGGAAGGACGCAGATCCCCGGACGCGGCCCTTAATTCTGTTAGGCTGCAGAATTCAGGATATAGTGGAGACGCAGTCCTTAAGCTCCTCAAAACTGATGCATGAAACTCGGCTGATTGATGGGGACGTGGCACTGTCTTAGTAGAAACGCGTCTCTGGACTCTTGACAAGATGCAAACTCAAATTATATTGAGTTTATGATAAGAACATAATTGTCGTCTCGCAATGGAGACATAATTCCAGGATCCCTATAAATGACATAGGCCTTCGCTGTTGAGGACGCAGCTTTCAAGTTTTATGTGATTTCAAGGCGCGACCTCGGAATGGGCCCCATTTGCTGAGGGGACGAGGCTCTGAACCACTCCCAGGGACGCGGTTATGGATCTCTTAATAGGAATGAGAAGGACGCCGCCTTCGAGTTCACAAAGGGACGCGGGTTTCAGGACGCGACTCTTGGGTCCGCGTTTGATGCAACCTCCCAAGCGTTATATGCAGCTTGTCTTAAAGATCTTGTTAGATCTTTAAATGTCAAATCTGCGTTGACGATTGGGGACTCGTGTCCTCCGATGTTTCTCGAAGTGGCAGTCCACGCGTCAACCCTTCATTGGGCTTAGACATTAATGTCTTTAAACGCCAAATCGGCGTTGACGGTTGGAGGCTTGCGTCCTCGCCGCTTCCCAAAGCGACAATCCACGCGTCATCCCTTCATTGGGCTTTGACATTCGTGCGGGATTAAGGCCTGGCTCTGATTAGCGCGCTATTAATTACTGGCTTTATAGGTTGCCTATAAATAGGCCTCACCCCCTTAACAGTCCATCACTTAGACTATTTTCCCTCGAGAGCAGGCACTCTGAGGGACTTCATCTTCTTCCTTCAATGGGATTTTCCCCCATGGACGACGGTGACCCAAAACTTTCATGCTTTTCTTTAATCTCTCCAGAAGATTATCACTGTCAAGTGATTTCAAAATCAAAAAGCATCTCTTTGAGTATCTTTTATGTCCGCGCCTTGATGCAGAAAGTTCAACCTTTAAAGGGTTATTCTGCGGGTAGGAATTACGTGTCCGCCATAAAAATATTCGGCCTGACTGAGTTTCAGTTTTGCTGTCCCTTGAAGAGATTCATCTTCTTGACCTTCTCTTGAAGTCTGACTGGTGCGCCCATTATTTGAAAGTTACGCCTTTTAGACTTCAAGATGAAGTGCGAGTTGATCGAGTCTGAACTCTGACTCAAAATCCCCTGGACGCGAGTGTAATGGACTTTGCACCTGGACCGCGAGCTTTACATACAGAGCTCGCGTTTGGGGCTGTTGACTCAGAAGAACTTTAACTCAGGCCGAAGGCTTCAGACTTGAATGTAGCAACTCCTGTTTATCCAACAAGGATGTGGCAATTTTTGCGTCTGATTCTCTTCGCGTCTTATATTTTAGACGCGGGTCTAAAACTAGATTACGTTCAAATCTGTGTATTCAATGTTCACAACTTTGATCGCGTCTATTTCTGTCGCAACAGAATTTTGACTTTCTGCGTGGGTCATTCCTGTGTCTGAAGACTACAGTCATAGCCGCGTCTGTTCTTCAATCTTTTTGTTTCAGGATTCTAACCTTCTGATTTTTATTTCTCGCAGGTAGCCTCAATCATCCTTTCGCATATTCGCTGGGCCCTTGGGAGAATATATCGGCCAGCGAACTTGTTCGATGGTCGATCATTGGAGGAGAAGTCATGGCCCCCGTTTGCGGGAGACGAGGATTTGACATCCACTGAGACCTCATTGGACGCGATTCTCCAGTCATGCTTTTGTGTTCTCCATGGTCACAGTGGGTATGGCGGTGGATATGGTGGTGGGTATGGTCCTCTTGTAGGACACTGAAAAGAGGACGTCACCTGTAAGGTCTCAAATCCTCCCTTCACCAATCTTACCCTAGAAGTGACATCGACGAAAAGTCCATATTCATTCGATGACTTTCTGGTGGTAGAGATGTTCATCAACGAAGGATCATGGCCTGCACCAGTTGGTCAGGTAGGATTAGAAGGTTCTGCTGCATTTCGACCTCAAGAAACACCACTGTTCTTGGTCAACGATGGGCTCCTTCTATGTTTACGTGATGCATTATGATGTAATCAGCTTCCGATCATCACCACAGCCCTTCTTTGGCGCCTTTCCAAACGTCTTGTACTTGGAGTGGTGAGCATGCTTCAAGGAGTGAGTACAACCTCTTACTGAGAGAGAGGGACTTTTTTGTACTCCTTTATTGTAACACTCAATCTTATTATATAAGAGAGCGTCTTGTATCACTTTCATATGTCTGGAGATAAATAAAAGCGACATTTTTTTTGTCTCCTTCTATTGTCTTGAATTCCCTTTTTGCATTGAAATTCGGACGCGTAGGAGTAAAGGATCTTTGTCTTGGCAAAAATATGATAATAATCTTAACAAGTCAAAGTTTGTAGAAAAATTCTGTTTCAGGAAATTCAACAGTACTGTCAGAGGTGTGATATTAACTTGACAGAAATAAGATAATTCTTGTGGACCTGTCAATCTATAAATGAGAATGACAAGTGAAATTTGTACCCCCAGGGAGGATGAATTTTCATCAGAGGTTTGGTGTTAACTTGACTAAGACTCAGTTGGGGATTTAATGAAAACACTATTAACGGTGTAATGTTAACCTAACAATATTTTTAAATGGACTTGTTATTCTGTTGACAATAATAACAAGTGAGACTAGACTCGCGGGGAATCTAGGAGGACTTTTTTTCTTTTTTTTTATTAGAGGTGTGATATTAACTTAACGGGTTGAATATTGTCTTGTCAGAAGGGTGATGTTAACTCGACAAGGGTGTGAGTCAGAGGTGTGATGTTAATTTAACTCAAGAGTGTTCCAGCTTCATTTTGAGAAGACTGAAACTGTTACTGTCATAGGTGTAATGTTTAACTTGGCAGCGGGTAATGCTAGAGGTGTAATTTTAAACTTGGCATTGGTCATCTCGACTTTGACAAGTAAGTCCGAGGGAAAGTCAAGGCCTTAAGTGTATTGTTAAACTTGGCAATGACCTGGACACTAGAGGTATAGTGTTAAACTTAGCATCGTTCTTGGTTTAGTTTCGATACGGAAGTATGAGGGAGAATGACTGTCAGAGGTTTAATATTGAACTTGGCAGCAACTTGATTACTGTTAGAAGTGTAATGTTAAACTTAACAGTAATTTGTCAGAGGTGTGGTGTTAACTTGACAGAAATTGACTCGTGATGAGAGCAATTTGAGGACCTGCCATTCTACTGATGAGAATGACAAGTGAAATTTTAAAAGTGTCAAAGGTGTAGTGTTAACATGACAAATTTGAAGGCTTGCTACTCCATATAGAGTTGACAAGTAAGGTTTGTACTCGATAGGGAGTATTGAAAATTTTCATTACCAGAGTTATAGTGTTAACGTAGCAATGATTGTATTTTGTAGACCTACCATTCTGTGTATGAGAATTGGTAAGAGATTTTGGAGGAAAGAGGGTGGAATCTTGTCCACTTAGGATTTTTAGTAAACCTTCAGCTATCAACGGATTTGAGGTGCCTTTACCAACTATCGTTTGAGTTGGGCTAGCCATGCTATTCCCCTCAGCATGGTGAGTTGTCGAAGACTTATGTTAGGCTTAGAAGCCAACATTTTCCTCTGTCCTTAGCCGTCGGAGACGTCGGACATTAATGAAGAAAGCAATATTAAAACCTAAATTTCGCCTTTCGTTTCTTTATCAATATTTACATCATGCATCATGGTACAGTCAGTGCCCGATTAGCTTATCACCGATCTACCGTGATATGACCTAATAAAGGAAAGAAACTTTTCTTGGATCTGGAACTTTGATCAGAGGTGTAATTTTAACTTGATCGACGGAAGAGTACTATTAAGGATAGTACTTCTTCAGGAACCTGCCATTGATCGGCATCATGAGTGTATCGCCATTTGAAGTTATGAGGCGATAGGATCCATTTGAGTAGACTGACTCTACTACAAATGGTCCTTCCCATTTGGGCTGAAATTTTCCTTTTGTCTTATGTGTCATCACCATAGGTCTTCTGATGGCTAAGACAAGGTCACCTTTCTTGAAAGTTTGCACTTTAACTTTCTTGTTGAAGGCTCTGGTAATCCGAGCTTGGTAGAGCTCGATTTGTTGTTGGGCCTGCAGACGTTTATCATCTAAGGCCTCCAATTCTTGGAGTCGCTGTCAATGCTTCTCCTCACTTGTCATCTCCGTTGTCAAGTCAACGCGTAGACATGAGATTTGGATTTCTAGTGGGAGCACGGCTTCACACCCATATACCAAGAAAATGGCGTAGCTTTAGGTTGGGTTCGAACAGTTGTGCGATAAGCCCATAAGCATTCACCTAGCTTGTCGTCGCAGTCACGCTGACTTTTCGAGACAAATTTCTTGAGAAGCTTGCCAATGGTTTTGTTGAAAGCTTCCGCGAGACCGTTAGCGGCGGGGTAATGGTTGTCGAGGACACACTCTGGATTCTGAACTTAGCGCAGAACCTCTAGAAAGCTTGACTGATGAACTGGGGCCCATTGTCATAGATGATTCGCCGAGGTACACCAAAACGGTAAATGACGTGATATTTAGCGGATTTGATCACATCAGATGACTTTACCTCCTTCAGAGGAATGGCCTCAGCCCATTTGGAGAAGTAATCGGTTATGGCTAAAATAAACCGATGTCCTTTTGATGATGGTTGGCTGATAGGGCCAACTACATCCATCCCCCACATCTTAAATGGCCAGGTGGAAGTCGTGGAGTGAAGGTACCCTGGCGCTTGATGGATGAAATCACCATGCACTTGGCAGGCGTGACATCTTTCGGCATAGGTGATGGCGTCAGTGATCATTTTAGGCAAATAATATCCCAACCTTTGGAGTCAATTTGCAAGTTTTGGGCCAGGTTGATGGGCTCCACACATGCCGTCGTGGGCTTCTTTCAATACCTCCTATGCTTCTTTTTACGATAAGCAGCGAGCAAGATACCGTCATGTGATTGACGATACAATGTTCGTGTGATCGCATTATAGTAGAATTTGGGGGCTTTCTTTCTCATGGCAGCCGCTTCTTTGGTGTCCTCAAGCAGGATGCCGTACAAGACATAATCAATGTAAGGGAATCGCCAGTCTCTAGGCTCTAGCCCGGTTGACGACTCAAGAGCTTCTTTGTCTTGACAATCTCCCGTTGGCTCTTGGTAGTCCTCAAGATCAATTCTCGGGCAATACAAGTCGTGGCTATGGACAAATATTTTCTCTACTACTCCAGCTGGAAGGGCTAAGGAGGCAGCGAGAGATGCCAGTGCATCCGCATGCGTATTTTGCTTGCGTGGTACATGGTCGATGTAAAAGTTTGTGAACCTTTCGGTCATGTGGACAGTTGCGTTGTAATAGGGTACTAGATCTTCATGTCTGACTTCGTACTCCCCACGAACTTGGCTGATGATAAGTTTAGAGTCACCATATGCCTCGAGATTTTTAACGCCAATTTCATCGGCGAGTTGTATCCCAATCAAAAGGGCATTGTACTCCGCTACATTGTTGGAACAAGGCTCGGTTAACAAGATGGCTCGAGGAATCACATAGTTCTGTGGGGAGACGAGTACTACCCCCACTCCTGCCACTATATGTCCTTTTGGGCTTGTTCTCGATGCACCGTCAAAGAAAAGTTGCCACACTTGCCTTTCAAAAGATGTCTGGGTGAGGCAGACTTCTGCGACCTCGTCAGGGAGATCCTCGTAAAGTTTGACTGCCCTCAGATCTAGATGCTCAGCCAGGAAATCCGCCACCGCTTGTTTTTTAATGGCCTTTTGTGGTAAAAAGTGCATTTCATATTGGGATAGTAATATGGCCCATTTTGCCAGTCGGCCGTTTAATGATGACGGCTTTGTTATGAGTAACCTCAAGGGGTTGACTTTTGATATGACGTTTATAGTTTGGCCTACCAAATAGTATCGTATTTTCTGAACAGCGAACACCAATGCCAAACATTCCTTCTCGATTGGGTTGTACCGATGTTCGGCCCCGATCATTGTTCTACTCAAATAGTAGATCGCTTGCTCTCATCCTTGATCATCGTTCTGGGCTAGTAAAGCTCCTAAAGAATGATCCATTGCTCGGACGTATATCAGGAAAGATTTTCTGGACACCGGAGCTGCAAGGATTGGTGGTTGTGTGAGGTACTGTTTGATTTCCTCAAATGCTTGCTGGCAAGTGTTGTCCCAAATGAACGAAACACCCTTCTTCATTAATTTGGTAGAGGGTTGGCATCTTCAGAGAGATTTGAGATAAACCTTCAGATGTACGCCAATTGTCCTTGTAATCCCCTGAGCTCCTTGAGGTTTCTCGAAGGTTGCATCTTCTGGATAGCGCGAACCTTTTCCGGATCCAAAGGAATTCCCGTGGAGGTTACGACAAATCCTAGGAATTTGCCACTGGCCACCCCCAGGAAGGATTTGGTGGGGTTCATCTTCAATTGATGGGCCCGCATGATGTTGAAGATAACCTTTAAATCAGTTATATGATCACCTTTAGCGCGGCTTTTTACTGCGATGTCGTCAACATAGCATTCCACCGTTTTGCGCATGTGTTCGTGGAAAATGGCATTCATAGCCCTTTGATATGTCGCCCCTGCATTCTTTAGTCCGAAGGGCATGACGGTGTAGCAGTATACCCCCAGTGGTGTCCTAAAAGAGGTATGTTTTTCATCGTCAGGATACATTTTTGTAACGCCCCGATCCCGGCGATACGGGGACGTCACTGCAACGTATATACGTAGGTCAGAACTACCCTCCCGTATATACGCTAAGCATCAGTACAGACAAGAATCAGAGTACGGAAGCAAATGGTGCATTATACATTCCAACACATATATCCAATTACAGAATTATCACCAGATATGATTACAATATTACAATAATATTATATCACTGATGCGCAAATGCGGGAATACAAGAGATATACAATATATATGAACAGTATAAAAGGAAGCTCACATACACGTATACAAGGAAAGTACAAGCATAAATAGAAAAAAGGCACTCACGAGTTTGCTAGGGAAAAACTCGAGAGGCACAGAGGGGGTCTGGAAGGATGGAACTCTGAAAGGCCTGCTGGGGATCCACGCTACCACTGCGCTACTCCGATCACACGCTCCTAGCTCCATGACCTGGACGTGAGGATCCAGGGGAGTCAAATAATACTCCCCAGGCGAGTGTAGAAGGAAAACCAAGTGGTGAAGCAGGGTGAGCACAATAATGCATATATCAAGTAGGAAATACTCAGGAGGCAGATAGGATAGAGCAGGTAAGAATAGACATGGCATGAGAATCATAAAACAGGAAATCCGAATAAAACCAATCCGAGCTACCAGGTAGTCATAACATAATACTCATAAAACATGAAATCCGATATAAAGTCCGGGAAAAGCAAATACGGTAAGGCACAGCACAAATTCATAGCTATTTAAGATGTAGGCTTTGGTATGCGTCCCATTCCACATACCTCTACTTATAACTTAAAGAGCCGATTATTATGACACTTTATTATTGCTCGTCTAACCCATATATCTAGGTATGTGTCTCGGTGTACGGCCAACTCACATACATCCATATATAAGCAAGTCGAGGTTGTTATTGGAAACAGCGGTTGTATCAACGAACTATGTTTACAGTGGGTCCCGTGCATGCCCGGGACCACGGTCCAGGGTGTTCCGTTGCATGGTGACGGAACCAGCCGCAAGGCCTAACAGGAGGGACTTATGTATGCCCTTATAATAATAACAGGAATAAGGGAGCCAGCTCTCCCCTCGGTCCCCTGGAGTACCACAGGTCAGACCGGAAATATAGTGCATAACCTAAAGCCACTGTAAACACGAACACATATCGATATCCGCATATTTCCCCCGACCCAATACAAGTTGGTCCATTTTAAGATTCAATATTTTAATTATCACTTTACGGGAATAATCAGGAAATGGGCATGATCAGGAATCAGGAGTACACAAATACATATAGTCAGGTCACTGCATGTAAAGCAGGAAAACAAGTCACTGATCATGACACAAAATCATAAGTCAAGGTCCCCGTAAAGATGATAATCACAAGTCAAGTTATCATGCTGGGTGTAAGGTGATAGCATGATAGGATGGTGATAATGAATAAGCAACCAAACATATAAGAGATTGATAATAATCAGGTGGTAAGTTATGTCAAGAGATTGATAATAGTCTGGGTAAGTCAGGTCATATCAAGAGGGTCTAGCCAAATAGTAGCAAGTCAGGTGGTCAGGTGGTATACACTAGATGGTCAGGTGATATACATGTGTTAAAAGGAAACATGCAACTAACAAGTCTGAAGTAGTAGTAGGGCAAGTGTAAACATAACAGTAATCCAAAGTCCAACGACCACGAAGGGTCGGCCACGCATGGTATAAGCAATAAAAGACATAGCACATGAAATAAAATACATGAAAGCTAAAGCGAGAACATGCGCATAATCAATGAAATAAGAAGTAAGAGGGTAGCGAGTGAGAACACTCGCCTGCATCACCGAAAAGTCGAAAGGTCCGAAATCCACGAAATCCGGGGCACGCCATAAAATATGATATATAAATATGTAGAGTGAAGAGGAGAGAGAAAGAGAGAAGGGAAGTGAAGATGGTGTTTGTCAAGTGACAAGTCAAGTAATACCAATAGATGAGGTAAGTCTAGAGGGTAAGGTCCATGTTCAAGAAAGGAATCAACTATAACAGATAGGCAAAGTTAGTCGACTAGAATGGATGAGTAGTCGACTAATAGTGATTTCTAGAGAGAGAAAATGTAGAGAGAGAAAGGGATATCCTAGAGAGAGAAAATGGGGATTTTTAGAGAGAGGAAACCTAGAGAGAGAAAGTGGGAATTTTAGAGAAAGAAAGTAGAGAGAGAAAGAGAAGGAGAGAGAAAAAGAGAGGAGAGAGAAAATCTGGAGAGAGAGAGGTTGCAGTGAGAGAGAATGAGAGAGAGAGGGAGATGAGAGAGAAGAGAGAGATGAGAAAGAGAGAGGGAACAGGGGGCAGCAGGGCTGCTGCCCCCCTCTCAGCACAGGGGCCGCCGGCGGCGGTCCTGGCCGCCGGCGCGCCCAACAGAGAAGGAGAGAGGGGAGGCCGCGCCTCCCCTCCACACGAAGTGGCCGCCGGCGGCTGTCCGGGCCGCCGGCGTGCCCAATCAGAGGGAGAGAGGGGAGGCTGCGCCCCCTCCACAGACAGGGGCCGCCGGCGGCGATCCTGGCCGCCGGCGTGCTCAACAGAGAGGGAAAGAGAGGGGAGTGAAGGGGAGAAGAGAGGGGGAGAGAGGGAGATCTGAGAGAGAGAAGGGAGAGGGGGAAACTGGCCCCCTTCTCCGGCCAGTGGCCGCCGGCGGCGGTCCTGGCCGCCGGCGAGGCCAACAGAGAGAGAGGGAGAGGGTCGGCGGCGGTCGCTGGGCGCCAGCAAGAGAGGAAGGAGAGAAGAGGAAAAAAGGAAAAAGGAAAAAGAAAAAAAAGAAAAGGAAAAGAATAGAAAAGTAAGGAAAAAAGGAAAGAAAAGAAAAGAAAAAGAGAGAGAGATTGATGGATGGGAGAGGGGTGTGTCTCCCCACGTGGAGGGGAGTAGGTGGGTTGGTGAGAAAAAGGAAGGAAAAGAAAGGAAAAGAAAGAAAGAAAGATTCAAAAATAATAATATAATAATAAGGTTGGAAAATCGACTGTCTCCGAAAAATCCCCAAAAATACCCGGAGGTGGAAAACGTCATCCTGATGAATAATATGAAATCGGTTTTCAGAAATAAAATCCCGTTTTCAAATTAAAAATCCGGAAGTCAACCGTCGATACCGGTCTACCCGGGTCGGCCGGATTTTGATAAATTCTGAAAAATCCCAGAAAATGTATTAAAGAAGAAAATATGATTTTAAGCATAAAGTGAAAGCGGAATTCAGAAATTCAATTCCGTTTGTAAACTAAAAATCCTGGAATCAGTTAACTACCGACTCCGAAGGAATTTTCATAAAATCATAAAATCCTCAGAAAAAGAATGTAGGTAGAAAATGTGATTCTAAGAATTAAAGTCTAAAGAACCATCTAGAAATTCCTAGCTGTTTGTGAAATAAAAATACTGGAATCGGTTATCTACCGACTCCGGTGGAATATCCATAAATTCGTAAAATCCTCAGAAAAAGTATTTAGATAAGAAATGTGATTCTAAGAAATAATACCTAAAGGACCTTCTAGAAATTCCAAGTGGTTTGTGAATTAAAATCCTGGAATCGGTCAGCGGCACTGGCCGACACCGGTTTTGAAGAAATTCATTTTAATTCCAGAAAAATCTAGAAAATCATAGAAAATATATAATATTGGAAAATGATATTTAAAACTAAAATCGGTCAAATCTAATCACCGGAAAGACCAAATCGAATAATATACTATAATCGGGTTCCTGGTTCGGACTGGGACTGACTCCGAGTCCACGAATCCAAATCCAAGACAAAACAATCATACAAGGAATTCATAAAGCAAAACAAATACAGGAAACAAATCGAAAAAATACGATCGGAAAATCTGAATACGTAACTAAGTACGTATTCGGGAACGGGGTATTACAATCCACCCACCTTACAAAAATTGCGTCCTCGCAATTTCGTTAAGGGGCAAATTGAATACAAAGGGGACAAAGGTGGAATTTATACTAATTAAGATATGAAGCACTATAGGTAGGGCTCTCACGTCAACTGAATAATAATCATACTCTGCATTTCCGGCTGATGATGTCGTGGCTGTGTAATAAATCTTTAGAATAATGCTGAATAATACTGATGATGTCGTGGCTGTGTAATAAAGAAAACCCCGAAAATCCTGAGCATAATAAAGAAGACCGATAATTAAGAATCCGACTGCTGTCCTCTGAAAGATAGCCAGATCAAGATCGATCTGGAGAATACCAAGCTTCATAGAATTGGCCGAAGAGATCACATAATAGCTTCATTCTGAACCAGCCACTACCTCTCTAGTCTAGTCATATCTTAAAGTAGTATAAGGCTTCATAAAACCAAAACATAAACCAAAACAGGGAAAGGATAGGAGGAATAAAGGAAAGATAGTCAAGGAGGGATTTGAAATCAAAGGAAGGATAGTCAAGAAATAGATAACTCTGCACTTGTAGTTGGAATGTATAACCAAGATTCATGTATTCCAGTTGCAAATCTCTTTACCATTGATTTGCCGTCTGGACGTACTGAGGAAGTTAGAGCCTAAGCTCTGATACCATCCTGTAACGCCCCGATCCCGGCGATACGGGGACGTCACTGCAACGTATATACGTAGGTCAGAACTACCCTCCCGTATATACGCTAAGCATCAGTACAGACAAGAATCAGAGTACGGAAGCAAATGGTGCATTATACATTCCAACACATATATCCAATTACAGAATTATCACCAGATATGATTACAATATTACAATAATATTATATCACTGATGCGCAAATGCGGGAATACAAGAGATATACAATATATATGAACAGTATAAAAGGAAGCTCACATACACGTATACAAGGAAAGTACAAGCATAAATAGAAAAAAGGCACTCACGAGTTTGCTAGGGAAAAACTCGAGAGGCACAGAGGGGGTCTGGAAGGATGGAACTCTGAAAGGCCTGCTGGGATCCACGCTACCACTGCGCTACTCCGATCACACGCTCCTAGCTCCATGACCTGGACGTGAGGATCCAGGGGAGTCAAATAATACTCCCCAGGCGAGTGTAGAAGGAAAACCAAGTGGTGAAGCAGGGTGAGCACAATAATGCATATATCAAGTAGGAAATACTCAGGAGGCAGATAGGATAGAGCAGGTAAGAATAGACATGGCATGAGAATCATAAAACAGGAAATCCGAATAAACCAATCCGAGCTACCAGGTAGTCATAACATAATACTCATAAAACATGAAATCCGATATAAAGTCCGGGAAAAGCAAATACGGTAAGGCACAGCACAAATTCATAGCTATTTAAGATGTAGGCTTTGGTATGCGTCCCATTCCACATACCTCTACTTATAACTTAAAGAGCCGATTATTATGACACTTTATTATTGCTCGTCTAACCCATATATCTAGGTATGTGTCTCGGTGTACGGCCAACTCACATACATCCATATATAAGCAAGTCGAGGTTGTTATTGGAAACAGCGGTTGTATCAACGAACTATGTTTACAGTGGGTCCCGTGCATGCCCGGGACCACGGTCCAGGGTGTTCCGTTGCATGGTGACGGAACCAGCCGCAAGGCCTAACAGGAGGGACTTATGTATGCCCTTATAATAATAACAGGAATAAGGGAGCCAGCTCTCCCCTCGGTCCCCTGGAGTACCACAGGTCAGACCGGAAATATAGTGCACAACCTAAAGCCACTGTAAACACGAACACATATCGATATCCGCATATTTCCCCCGACCCAATACAAGTTGGTCCATTTAAGATTCAATATTTTAATTATCACTTTACGGGAATAATCAGGAAATGGGCATGATCAGGAATCAGGAGTACACAAATACATATAGTCAGGTCACTGCATGTAAAGCAGGAAAACAAGTCACTGATCATGACACAAAATCATAAGTCAAGGTCCCCGTAAAGATGATAATCACAAGTCAAGTTATCATGCTGGGTGTAAGGTGATAGCATGATAGGATGGTGATAATGAATAAGCAACCAAACATATAAGAGATTGATAATAATCAGGTGGTAAGTTATGTCAAGAGATTGATAATAGTCTGGGTAAGTCAGGTCATATCAAGAGGGTCTAGCCAAATAGTAGCAAGTCAGGTGGTCAGGTGGTATACACTAGATGGTCAGGTGATATACATGTGTTAAAAGGAAACATGCAACTAACAAGTCTGAAGTAGTAGTAGGGCAAGTGTAAACATAACAGTAATCCAAAGTCCAACGACCACGAAGGGTCGGCCACGCATGGTATAAGCAATAAAAGACATAGCACATGAAATAAAATACATGAAAGCTAAAGCGAGAACATGCGCATAATCAATGAAATAAGAAGTAAGAGGGTAGCGAGTGAGAACACTCGCCTGCATCACCGAAAAGCCGAAAGGTCCGAAATCCACGAAATCCGGGGCACGCCATAAAATATGATATATAAATATGTAGAGTGAAGAGGAGAGAGAAAGAGAGAAGGGAAGTGAAGATGGTGTTTGTCAAGTGACAAGTCAAGTAATACCAATAGATGAGGTAAGTCTAGAGGGTAAGGTCCATGTTCAAGAAAGGAATCAACTATAACAGATAGGCAAAGTTAGTCGACTAGAATGGATGAGTAGTCGACTAATAGTGATTTCTAGAGAGAGAAAATGTAGAGAGAGAAAGGGATATCCTAGAGAGAGAAAATGGGGATTTTTAGAGAGAGGAAACCTAGAGAGAGAAAGTGGGAATTTTTAGAGAGAGAAAGTAGAGAGAGAAAGAGAAGGAGAGAGAAAAGAGAGGAGAGAGAAAATCTGGAGAGAGAGAGAGAGGTTGCAGTGAGAGAGAATGAGAGAGAGAGGGAGATGAGAGAGAAGAGAGAGATGAGAAAGAGAGAGGGAACAGGGGGCAGCAGGGCTGCTGCCCCCCTCTCAGCACAGGGGCCGCCGGCGGCGGTCCTGGCCGCCGGCGCGCCCAACAGAGAAGGAGAGAGGGGAGGCCGCGCCTCCCCTCCACACGAAGTGGCCGCCGGCGGCTGTCCGGGCCGCCGGCGTGCCCAATCAGAGGGAGAGAGGGGAGGCTGCGCCTCCCCTCCACAGACAGGGGCCGCCGGCGGCGATCCTGGCCGCCGGCGTGCTCAACAGAGAGGGAAAGAGAGGGGAGTGAAGGGGAGAAGAGAGGGGGAGAGAGGGAGATCTGAGAGAGAGAGAAGGGAGAGGGGGAAACTGGCCCCCTTCTCCGGCCAGTGGCCGCCGGCGGCGGTCCTGGCCGCCGGCGAGGCCAACAGAGAGAGAGGGAGAGGGTCGGCGGCGGTCGCTGGGCGCCAGCAAGAGAGGAAGGAGAGAAGAGGGAAAAAGGAAAAAGGAAAAAGAAAAAAAAAGAAAGGAAAAGAATAGAAAAGTAAGGAAAAAGGAAAGAAAAGAAAAGGAAAAAGAGAGAGAGAGATTGATGGATGGGAGAGGGGTGTGTCTCCCACGTGGAGGGGAGTAGGTGGGGTTGGTGAGAAAAAGGAAGGAAAAGAAAGGAAAAGAAAGAAAGAAAGATTCAAAAATAATAATATAATAATAAGGTTGGAAAATCGACTGTCTCCGAAAAATCCCCAAAAATACCCGGAGGTGGAAAACGTCATCCTGATGAATAATATGAAATCGGTTTTCAGAAATAAAATCCCGTTTTCAAATTAAAAATCCGGAAGTCAACCGTCGATACCGGTCTACCCCGGGTCGGCCGGATTTTGATAAATTCTGAAAAATCCCAGAAAATGTATTAAAGAAGAAAATATGATTTTAAGCATAAAGTGAAAGCGGAATTCAGAAATTCAATTCCGTTTGTAAACTAAAAATCCTGGAATCAGTTAACTACCGACTCCGAAGGAATTTTCATAAAATCATAAAATCCTCAGAAAAAGAATGTAGGTAGAAAATGTGATTCTAAGAATTAAAGTCTAAAGAACCATCTAGAAATTCCTAGCTGTTTGTGAAATAAAAATACTGGAATCGGTTATCTACCGACTCCGGTGGAATATCCATAAATTCGTAAAATCCTCAGAAAAAGTATTTAGATAAGAAATGTGATTCTAAGAAATAATACCTAAAGGACCTTCTAGAAATTCCAAGTGGTTTGTGAATTAAAAATCCTGGAATCGGTCAGCGGCACTGGCCGACACCGTTTTGAAGAAATTCATTTTAATTCCAGAAAAATCTAGAAAATCATAGAAAATATATAATATTGGAAAATGATATTTAAAACTAAAATCGGTCAAATCTAATCACCGGAAAGACCAAATCGAATAATATACTATAATCGGGTTCCTGGTTCGGACTGGGACTGACTCCGAGTCCACGAATCCAAATCCAAGACAAAACAATCATACAAGGAATTCATAAAGCAAAACAAATACAGGAAACAAATCGAAAAAATACGATCGGAAAATTTGAATACGTAACTAAGTACGTATTCCGGGAACGGGGTATTACAATTTTGATTTGAGTATATCCTGAAAATCCATCCATGAAGGACATTCGCTCGAATTCACATGTATTGTCAATCATGACATCTGTGATTGGCAGTGGAAATTTGTCCTTAGGACAGGCCTCATTTAGATCATGAAAATCAATGCAGATTCGGATCTTTCCGTTCTTTTTAGCAACGGGGACGATGTTGGCTATCCAATCAGGATGTTGTTCTTCCCTAATGAAGCCAGAGTCTATAAGTTTTCTGAATTCTGATTGAATTGCCTCCATTACTTCTGGACGGAACCGTCGCTGTGGTTGTTTGACAGGCTTTACGTCCGTATTAATGTTGAGGCGATGCACAACCACTCGAGGATCAAGTCCAGGCATGTCCTCGTAATTCCAGGCAAAGACATCTATATATTCTTGCATAAGAGATATTAGATCCTTTTTCTCAAAAGGTGACAGGCCTTCGCTTATAAAGATGGGCTTAGGATCAGCCTCATCTCCTAGATTGATCTGAACAACCTTATCTTCTGTGGGTGGCTCGCGCTGTTCAAAGCGAGTATCCCAAAGAACATTTAAATGCTTGATCCAGGGATCTGTATCGGATTGGATCATTTCTTCATCTCTATCTTCCAGGTGGTTTGTTGAAACCATATTTACTGAAAGTTCTCTGAAGATGTTGCCGACACTAACATCTGACTCCCACGACGACGTGCCCGACGAGTAATCATGGCCTAATGACTCTTCAGAGTCAGAGGCTGATGGGATCGGGGTTGACACATAGCCCAACCCCGTGCGAGTCTGATGATAATAATCAGGGTTTTCCCTTTCGGCACAAAAAATCAGAGTAGTGTTCTCCTCCCTTTGCTGAAATTCAGCCCTGGACCGTTTGTCAGATCATATCCCATGCTTTCCATCATTCTGAGTGCATTTGGCTCATAATACTGAACTGAGGGGGTTCCTTCTCGCTTTCTGATTCTTCACGGGGCATTGGTTCGGACTTAATTCACCCGAAAAGAATTAGTTTTTGGCCTTTCCGTCTTGCTGGAACCATGAATATGGATTCTTGCACATTACCAGCATCTCGGTAGTTTTCGAAGGACGATTTCACTGGTACATGCAACAATGTCAAAGCATCCATTGCCGACCAGAGGTCATCATCCACTTCGGTACTAGTGTCTGGCGGCACTGAATCAAAAGCGAACGCAGAGAAATAAGCCAAATCTAATTCTTCATTAATATACCATCCGCCTACATCATCGGCGGTGTTACCAACATCGAGCTTATTAATGCTCGTTACAAGTGGATCTAGTTCCCACATGCACTCTTCTTTTTCTGGCTCGGTGTCAGCTTCATTACTAGAGTCTGGCTCCTCTGGTTGCGGGATTACATCTGTTTCCACAGAGTCCTGATAAAGGAGAGAATCTGTGAAATAATTCTCGACTCCCTTGAACGGATGCCTTTCGGCGATCAACGTTCGCACTTTTTCACTCCCGTCGATGTATTTCATGACTTGGTGGAGAGTAGAGGGAACGATAGAATTACGATGAATCCATGGTCGTCCCAGCAGCAAATTGTAGGAAGTGTCGGCATCGATCACGTAGCATGTCACCTCCGACCTTAAATCCCCGATCTGGAATTTGAGCTTGATCTTCCCCATTGGACAGGTACCATTAGCATTGAACCCATAAATGGTAGTCTGGGTAGCGCTCAAACGGTGAGTAGGAATCCCTAGATGTTGCATGACCCGGCGAGGCATAATGCTCAATGCGGACCCGGGATCCACCTGAATGTGGCTTACTTCAGATGAACCAATATTCCCTGTGAAGTACAGGGGTCGATCATGTTTCCCTTTGACCTGCATATCATCTGCTGTGAAGGTGATGCAGGGAGCATTTTGGGAGGCATGGAGGTAATCCTCTACATCTTCCTCCTGTGGTCCAATCAGCACTTGGGTCATGAAAACCTCAGCATTAGCTAGGGCCTCTTGTAAAGCTTCTCTGGTTGACTTCGATAGCCTGAGGAGCTCATAAAGAGTAATTCGGGCCGGGATATTGGCTAGTTGAGTCAGGACATCGAAACGGTAAGGTGTCGTGGACTCTTCCGCGACGTCTTTCGAGAGAACTTTGAAAAACTGAAGCTCTTTCTGTCTCTCCACGGGTTGTTTTGTGGAGGGCTTGGCTGACTCTGTAGCGAGTTTTGGAGGAGTTACTGCCATTTCGTCATACTTTTTCAGATATGACTGACCCAAACGGGTTTCAGCCACAAGTTGGTTGGGTTCTGTGGCCAGAGCTATCGTTTCCTCTTCTGAATCAGTCAGCGAGGGAACATCAGTTTCCACTTCCCGAGAAGAGGCACATATGACATTACAGGATGAAGCTTTAGCTTTGCCTTTGGACTTTCTGCTGGTCACAGTGGTCCATTGCTGGCCGTCCACAAGGTCGGGATGGATCCACATGACTTCTCCCTGAGGTGTGGGAACAGGTACAAGGCCCTTCTCTTGCTGCTGGTGAGGTCTATGTTGACCAATCTTAGCTCCTCTCTTGGGACAGGGACTACTCCAGAGGTGTTGGAAGTTGTCTTCCAAACTGGAGAAATGACGTCATATTAGCTGTCACTTTCTTCTGCTCTAGACGGAGTTTTAATACCTCTGCGTCAATCAGAGCCTGAAGGATGTCTTTGAAGACATAACAGCTCTTGGTGGGGTGTCCCAGCATCCTATGATACAAGCTGTAGTTGGGACTATCGGTTTTACTGACTTCTTCAGGGCGTCTGGCTTCAGGAAGCTTCAGTCTATTGCTCTTGTTAAGTAACTTGAATAGCGAGTCAACATGTTCGTCCTTAAAGGAATACTGCTTGCTGGCGCGCGGCTAACTTGAAGAGCCACTTCCCTTGACCGGTTGAGGTTTGACGGGGATTTGGTCTCTGTCGCCAAGTTATCCTTCCTTTTCACTTGGAGGGATGTGTCTGGCACCCGCCTTGTCGACCTCTCAGGCCTGGGTTTGCTTTCTTCTGTCCTAACTCAGGCGACAATTTCTTCAGCCTGTTCACCTTATTGGATCAATTGTTTTCAAGTGCGGCTTTGGGCAACTCCTATTTGGGCGAGGAGCGAAGTTTGCAGATTGTGGCGGCATGTTTCCACCAGGGTGACCTGGGTCATACCACTCGGACATCGGAGTGCTACATTCCGAAATCTGTCTACAAATGATTTGACGGACTCTCCCTTTCGCTGCTTGGTGGCCAAAGAGTAGGCATGGTGACCTCTGAGTCATCTTCAAAGAAGCGCGTTAGGAAGAGCTTCTCCAAATCGCCCCAATTCTTAATGGAGCCTTCTGGGAGCTTCATGAACCATTCAAAGGCAAGCCCTTTTAGGGTGCCAATGAACAAACGTGCCAGGATGGCATCGTTATCTACCACATTCCCTGTATGTACCAGTGAAGTCATCCTTCGAAACGTACCAAGATGCCGGTAATGCACAAGAATCAATATTCATGGTTCCAGCAAGACGGAAAGGCCAAAAACCAATTCTTTTCATACGAATTAAATCCGAACCGATGTCTCGTGAAGAATCAGAAAGCAAGAGCGAATCCCCTCAGTTCGATCATTAAGAGCCAAATGCACTCAGAATGATGGAAAGCATGGGGTATGATCTGACAAACGGTCCAGGGTTGAATTTCGGCAAAGGAAGGAGAACACTACTCCGATCTTTTGTGTCAAAAGGGAAAACCCCTGATTATTATCATCAGACTCGCAGCGGGTTGGGCTATGTGTCAATCCTGATCCCATCAGCCTCTGATTCTGAAGAGTCATTATGCCATGATTACTCATTGGGCACGTCATCGTGGGAGTCAGGTGTTAGTGTCGGCAACATCTTCAGAAAACTTTCAGTGAATATGGTTTCAACAAGCCACCTGGAAGACATGGATGAAGAAATGATCCGATCCGATACACATCCTTAGATCAAACACTTAAATGCTCTTTAGGATACTCGCTTTGAACAGCGCGAGCCATCCACAGAAGATAAGGTTGCTCAGATTAATCTAGGAGATGAGGCTAATCCTAAGCCCATCTTTATAAGCGAAAGCCTGTCGCCTTCTGAGAAAAAGGATTTAATATCTCTTGTGCGAGAGTATAT
Source organism: Agave tequilana (assembly GCA_038442645.1). Taxonomy (NCBI): domain Eukaryota; kingdom Viridiplantae; phylum Streptophyta; class Magnoliopsida; order Asparagales; family Asparagaceae; genus Agave; species Agave tequilana. The sequence continues at coordinate 38,920 of JAVJIF010011965.1, read as the reverse complement.
AGATGTTCTCGCCTGGAATTACGAGGACATGCCTGGACTTGATCCTCGAGTGGCTATGCATCGCCTTAACATTAATGCGAACATGAAGCCGGTCAAACAACAGCAGCGACGGTTCCGTCTAGAAGTAATGGAGGCAATTCAATCAGAATTAAAAAAACTTATAGACTTTGGCTTCATTAGGGAAGAACAACATCCTGATTGGGTAGCCAACATCGTTCCCGTTGCTAAAAAGAACAAAAAGATCCGGATCTACATTGATTTTCGCGATCTAAACGAGGCCTGTCCCAGGACGAATTCCCACTACCAATCACGGATGTCATTATTGACAATACGTGTGGATTCGAGCAAATGTCCTTCATGGATGGATTTTCAGGGTATAATCAAATCAAAATATATCCTGATGATGAAAAACATACCTCTTTCAGGACACCACTAGGGGTATACTGCTACACCGTCATGCCTTTCGGACTAAAGAATGCGGGGGCGACATATTAAAGGGCCATGAATGCCATTTTCCACGAACACATGCGCAAAACGGTAGAATGCTATGTTGACGACATTGCAGTAAAAAGCCGCGCCAAAGGTAATCACATAGCCGATTTAAAGGCTATCTTTGACATCATTCGGACCTATCAGTTGAAGATGAACCCTACCAAATCCTTCCTAGGGGTGGCTAGTGGCAAATTCCTAGGGTTCGTGATAACTTCCACAGGGATTCACTTGGATTCGGAAAAAGTTCGTGCCATTCAGGAGATGCAACCTTCACAGAATCTCAGAGAACTCAGAGGATTGCAAGGACAATTGGCATACATCCGAAGGTTCATCTCAAATCTCTCCGGAAGATGCCAACCCTTTACCAAATTAATAAAAAAGGGTGTCTCGTTCATTTGGGACAATGCTTGCCTGCAAGCGTTTGAGGAAATTAAACAATACCTCACACAAGTACAAGTCCTTATAGCTCCGGTGTCCGAAAAACCTTTCCTGATATACGTCCGAGCAATGGATCATTCTTTATGAGCTTTACTAGCCCAGAACAATGATCAAGGACACGAGCAAGCAATCTATTATTTGAGTAGGACTATGATCAGGGCCGAACATCGATACAACCCGATCGAGAAGGAATGCTTGGCATTGGTGTTCGCTGTTTAGAAAATGCGACACTATTTGGTAGGCCAAATTATAAACATCATATCAAAGGTTAACCCTTTGAGGTTACTCATGACAAAGCCATCATCGTTAAACGGCCGATTGGCAAAATGGGCCATACTACTATCGCAATATGAAATGCGCTTTTTACCACAAAGAGCCGTGAAGGGACAAGCGGTGGCGGATTTTCTGGTTGAGCATCCAGATCCGAGGGCAGCCGAACTTTACGAGGATCTCCCAGACGAGGTCGTTGAAGTAGGCCTGACCCAGACATCTTTTGAGAGACAAGTGTGGCGACTTTTCTTTGACGGTGCATCGAGAACAGGTCTGAAATGACATATCATAGCAGGAGTAAGGGTAGTACTCGTCTCCCCACAGAACTATGTGATTCCTTGAGCCGTCTCGTTAACCGAGCCTTGCTCCAACAATGTAGCGGAGTACAATGCCCTTTTGATTGGAATGCAACTCGCCGATGAGATTGGCGTTAAAAATCTCGAGGCATATGGTGACTCTAAACTTATCATCAACCAAGTTCGCGGGGAGTACGAAGTCAGACATGAAGATCTAGTACCCTATTACAATGCGACTGTCCACATGGCCGGGAAGTTCATAAACTTTTACATCGGCCATGTACCACGCAAGCAGAATGCGCATGCAGATGCACGGGCGTCCCTCGCTACCTCATTAGCCCTTCCAGCTGGAGTAGTAGAGAAAATACTTATCTATAGCCACGACCTGTATTGCTCAAGAATCACTTCTGAAGATTACCAAAAGCCAACAGAAGATTGTCAAGTTACAGAAGTTCTTAAGTCGTCAACCGTCCCAGAGCCCAGAGACTGGCGATTCCCTTACATTGATTATGTCTTGTACGACATCCTGCCTGATGATACCAAAGAAGCGGCTGCCATTAGAAGGAAAGCCCCTAAATTCTACTATAATACGATCACACGAACATTGTATCGTCGATCACATGACGGGATCTTGCTTTGCTGCCTATCACAAAAAAAGGCACAGGAGGTATTGAAAGAAGCCCATGATGGCATGTGTGGAGCCCATCAACCAGGCCCAAAATTTGGGGATCGACTCCAAAGGATGGGATATTATTGGCCTAAGATGATCACTGACGCTATCACTTATGCCAAAAGATGTCACACCTGCCAAGTGCATGGTGATTTTATCCATCAAGCACCAGGGCACCTTCACTCTACAACTTCTACCTGGCCATTCGAGATCTGGGGCATGGACGTAGTTGGCCCCATCAGTCCATCGTCATCAAAAGCACATCGGTTCATTTTAGCCATAACCGATTACTTCTCTAAATGGGCTGAGGCCATTCCGTTGAAAGAGGTAAAGTCATCTGATGTGATCAAATTTGTTAAACATCACGTCATTTACCGCTTTGGTGTACCTCGACGAATCGTCCGTGATAATGGACCCCAGTTCGTCAGTCAGGCTTTCCAGAGGTTCTACGCTAAGTTCAGAATCCAGAGTGTGTCCTTAACGACATACTATCCTGCCGCTAATGGTCTTGCAGAAGCTTTCAACAAGACAATTGGCAAGCTTCTTAAGAAATTCGTTTCGAAAAGTCAGCGTGACTGGGACGACAAGTTAGGTGAATGCTTATGAGCCTATCGCACAACTGCTCGAACCCCAACTTAAGCTACGTCATTTTCTTTGGTATATGGGTGTGAAGCCGTGCTTCCACGAGAAATCCAAATTTCATCTCTACGCATCGCCTTGACAGTAGAGATGACAAAGGAGGAGAAGCATCGACTGCGACTCCAAGAATTGGAAGCCTTAGATGATAAAGGTCTGCAGATCCAACAACAATCGAGCTTTACCAAGCCTAGATTACCAGAGCCTTCAACAAGAAAGTTAAGGCGTGAACTTTTAAGAAAGGTGACCTTGTCTTAGCCGTCAGAAGACCTATGGTGATGACACATAAGACAAAAGAAAAATTCCAGCCCAAATGGAAAGGACCATTTGTAGTAGAGTCAGTCTACTCAGATGGAGCATATCACCTCATAACTTCAAATGGTGATACACTTATGATGCCGATCAACGGCATATTTCTAAAGAAGTACTATCCTTGAATAGTACTTTTCCTCTGATTAAGTTAATATTACACCTCTGATCAAAGTTCCAGAAGAAAGAAACAAAAGACGAAACTTGGATTTTAGTATTGCTCTCTTCATTAACGTCCGACGCCTCCGACGGCTAAGGGCAGAGGAAAATGTTAGCTTCTAAGCCCAACATAAGTCTTCGACAACTCATCATGCTGAGGGGAATAGCATGGCTAGCCCAACTCAAATGGTAGTTGGTAAAGGCACAACAAATCTGTTGATAGCTGAGGGTTTGCTAAAAATCCTAAGTGGACTTGGTCCCATGCCCTCCTCCAAAATCTCCTACCAATTCTCATACATGGAATGGTAGGTCCATAGAATACAGTCACTGCTACGTTAACATTATACCTCTGGCAATGAAAATTTCAATACTCCCTAGTAAGTGTAAATCTTACTTGTCTCAACTCTATATGAAGTAGCAGGTCTTTCGATTTGTCAAGTTAACACTACACCTCTGACACTTCTAACTTCACTTGTCAATTCTCATCAATAGAATAATAAGTCTTCAAAATTTCTTATATCGCAAATCAGGTCACTGTCAAGTTTAACATTACACCTCTGACATTTCAAATTCTACCTGTCATTTCTCATCAATAGAACGACGGGACCTCAAATTGCTCCTATCTCGAGCCCAATTCTGTCAAGTTAATACTACACCTCTGATAAATTACTGTTAAGTTTTACATTATACTTCTAACAGTGATTAAGTTGCTGCCAAGTTCAATACTTAACCTCTGACAGTTACTTCCCCTCAGGCTTCCGTATCGAAGTTGATATGAGCGATGCTAAGTTTAACATTACACCTCTAGCATCCAGGTCATTGCTAAGTTCAACAATACACCTATGGCCATGACTTTCCCTCGAACTTCCTTGTCAAAGTCGAGATGACCAATGCCAAGTTTAAAAATATACCTCTAGCATTATCTCACTGCCAAGTTAAACATTACACTTATGAACAGTGACACTTTCAGTTTTCCCAATGAAGCTGGAACGCTCTTGAGTTAAGTTAATATCACACCTCTGACTCACACCCTTGTCGAGTTAACATCACACTTCTAACAAGACTATATTCAACCCGTTAAATTAATATCATACCTCTAATGGAAAAAGTCCTCCTAGATTCCTAGTAAGTCACTTGTTATTCTCGTCAATAGAATAACAAGTCCACTTAAAAATATTGTTAGGTTAACATTACACCGTTAACAGTGTTTTCACTAAATCCCCAGTTGGGTCTTGTCAAGTTAATTCCGAACCGCTGATGAAAACTCATCCTCCCTGGTGGTACAAATTTCACTTGTCATTCTCATTTATAGATTGGCAGGTCCACAAGAATTATCTTATTTCTGTCAAGTTAATATCACACCTCTGACAGCATTGTTGAGATCCTGAAATAGGATCTTTCTACAAAATTTGACTCGTTAAAGATTATTATCATATTTTTAACAAGTCAAAGATCAATCCTTCACTTCTATTCATCTGATTTTCAAAAAAAAAAGGGAATTCAAGACAATAGAAGAAGACAAGGAAAAAGTGTCGCTTTTATTTATATATGAAAGTGATACAAAACGCTCTCTTATACAATAAGATTGAGTGTTACAATAAAGGAGTACAAAGAAGTCCCTCTCTTTCAGTTAAAGGTTGCACTCACTCCTTAAGGCGTTTACATTACTCCAAATACAAGATGTTTGAAAGAGCGCCAAAGAAGAGCTGAGCACTATTGTAACGATCGGATGCCGATTACATTATAATGCATGACGTAAACATCGAAGGAGTCTATCGTAGACCAAGAACAATGGTGTTTCTTGAGGTCAAAATGCAGCAGAACCTTCTGATTCCACCCGACCAACTAGTGTAGGCCATAATCCTTCGTTGATAAACATCTCTATCACCAGAAAGTCATCCAATGAATATGAACTTTTCATCGATGTCACTTCTGGGGTAAGATTGGTGAAGGGAGGATTCGAGACCTTACAGGTGATGTCCTCTTTCCAGTGACCTGCAAGAGGACCATACCCACCACCATACCCACCGCCATACCCACTATGACCATGACGAACCCGGGGGCATGACTGGTGCATCGTGTCCAATGAGGTCTCAACGGATGTCATCACCCGCGCAAATTCTCGTCTCCCATAAACAGGAGCCGTGACTTCTCCTCCAATGGTCGACCATCGAATAAGTTTGCTGGCCGATATATTCTCCTAAGGGCCCAACAAATGTGCGAAAGGATGATTGAGGCTACCTGCGAGAAGTAAAAAACCAGAAGGTTAGAATTCTGAAACAGAAGAACTGAAGAACAGACGCGGCATAGCTCTAGACTTCAGACGCAGGGATGGCCCACGCAGAAAGTCAAAATTCTGTTATGACAGAAATAGATGTGATCAAAGTTGTGGACTTCGAATATACACAGATTTGAACGCGGTCTAGTTTTAGACCCGCGTCTAAAATATGAGACGCGAAGAGAACCAGACGCCAAAATTGCCACATCCTTGTTTGAGAAACAAGGGTTGCTACATTCAAGTCTGAAACCTTCGGCCAGAATTAAAATTCTTCTAAGTCAACAGCCTCAAACTCGAGCTCTATATGCAAAGCTCGCATCTCACAGTCCAGGTGCAAAGTCCATTACACTCGCGTCCAGAGGATTTTGAGTTAGAGTTCAGACTCAATCAACTCGCGCTTCATCAAGAAGTCTAAAAGGTGCAACTTCCAAATAATGAGCGCACCAGTCGGGCTTCAAGAGAAGGTCAAGAAGGTGAATCTCTTCAAGGGACAGCAAAACTGAAACTCAGTTGGGCTGAGTATTTCATGGTGGACAAGTAATTCCTACCCGCAGAATACCCTTTAAAGGTTGAACTTTCTTCATTAAGGCGCGGATATAAAGGTACTCAGAGGGACGCTTTTTGATCTTGAAATCACTTGACAGTGATAATCTTCAGGAATGATTAAAGAAAAGCATGAAAGCTTTGGGTCTTCGCTGTCCATGGGGGTAAATCCCATTGAAGGAAAAAGATGAAGTCCCTCAGAGCGCCTGCTCTTGAGGGAAAACAGTCTAAGCAATGGACTGTTAAGGGGGCGAGACCTATTTATAGGCAACCCGTAAGGCCTGTGATTAATGGCGTAAAAATCAGAGCCATCGGCCTTAATTCCCGCACGTACGTCAAAGCCCAATAGAGAGCCGTGTGGATTGCCGTTTCGGAAACGTCAAGGACGCGAATCCCCAATCGTTAACGCCGACTTGGCATTTAAAGATATTAATGCCAAAGCCAAATGAAGAGCTGACGCGTGGATTGCCGTTTCGGGAAGCGTCAAGGACATGAATCTCCAATCGTCAACGCCAACTTGGCATTTAAAGATATTAACGTCAAAGCCCAATGAAGAGCTGACGCGTGGATTGCCGCTTCGGGAAACATCAGAGGACACGAGTCCCCAATCATCAACGCCGATTTGGCATTTAAAGATCTAACAAGATCTTTAAGACGAGCTGCATGTAACGCTTGAGAGCTTGCGTCAAGCGCAGACTCAAAGGTCGTGTCCTGAAACCCGCGTCCTTTTCATTCTTGTTAAGAGATCCGTGACCGCGTCTCTTGGAATGGTTCAAAGCCGCATCCCCTCAGCGAATGGGGTCCATTCCGAGGTTGCGTCTTGAGTTCACATTAACCTAAAAAAAAAAAAAATTTGAAAGCTGCGTTCCGAAGCTGGCATCCTCAACGACTAGAGAAGGCCTATGTCGTACACGTGGAGCCCGGAACTGCGTCTCCAATCCAAGATGACAGTCGTGTCTTTATCATAAACGCAATATAGCTTGAGATTGTGCCTTAGCAAGAGACTAGAGCCACGTCTCCACTAAGCTGGTGCCATGATGAGGAAAGATAGTGTGAAGTATATGCACAAATATTCAGTAAAAGAGCGAAGGTTTAGAGTCAACCTTAAGTGCTTTGATCACTCCACAATGTATTTAAAATGTTTAATGTACCCTTTCCAAATCTCCGTAGTAGCAAAGAGCTCTACGGGTCGATCCTCGAGGAGAGCTCACGATGGAAGTTTTACGGTTCATAATGAAGAAAAGAAAATGAAGATTCTTCTTTGTTTTTAAACAAATGTAAAAAAAATGGAAAAGAAATGAAAGAATATGTGGATTTGTGCATGATGAAAAGAGAGTCAAAAGATCTTTGGAGATTTGTATTGCTAAGAAAGAAAGCTAGTAAAGAAAATGTTTAGAAAACTTTAAATGAGAAAGGCCATGGCTAGCTAACTTTACTCCTTTGCTAACTTGCTAAGCTCAATGGTGATGCATGATTGCCTCATGTTGATTCATTGGCAATAGAGATAACTTGTTTGTTTGGTCAAGTATTTTCCCGCTTGGAAGATGAGTGTTCTTCTTGATCTTAGCTTGTAGCCTCATATTGATTCATTGGCTCTCAAGATAGATTTTCTATGGTGGACTTCAAGGAGTGTCACTCAAGGGATGCTAAGGAAGAAGATACAACATTCATTAGTCATTCAAGGCATAACAACAAATTAGCTTGAAGTAAAGAAGTTGTTCTACAAATAGCATATGTTTGGTTATCCATCTACATGTTCCATCAAGGCACTTGTTCTAGACAAGGCTCTAAATGAGGCACACATGAATCATATGGAGTATGAACAAGCATTTCCCAGTGAAAGCAACTCTACTTCCTTGGAAAGCAAAAGAGACATTAACAATGCAAGTATAGAAATTAGCAATCACTCAAAGAGTTAGAAGTTAGCAAGATAAGTTGTTAGCTAGCCATGTAAGAGAGATTTAGCTATCCATTGCAAGAGAAACTAAGCAACAATTCATCATGAAAATAGAAATGCAATAGAAGTAATGCAAGAAAGTAAAGCGAAGTACTAGAGATTGTAAAGAGAAGAAGGAAGCCTTGATTAATCCTTGCTTACAAGTAATGTCACCTCCTTGCTTACAAGCTCTCAAAAACACTCTTTTTTTCTCTCTTTAACAGAATCTCTAGGAGGAAGAAGAGGAAGAACTAAAACCTAAAGAGAATACCAACACTTTCTTACAAAATACAAGCTTTCCCCTAATCTCCCCTCCCTCCTTTGTGCAGGCCCTGGTACTGTATTTATAGGCCTTAGAGAGAAGCATCTAGAGCCCAGGTTGTTGGAGAGAAATCCGGGCTTCAACAACCTTGTAACCGCCGTGGACACGCGGCAATATTCTGGAATATGCGGCAAAATCCAGGCCGTTCAGGCTGATCTTTCTGTTACAGGTTTGTTACAGGTTGTTAGCCACGTGGACCTTCTGGAAGTCTGAGCTGGCGCGTATAATTCTTCAGATCCTGGGCTCAACCTTGGGCTTTGATTTAATCCCCTTTAATTCTTGATAATTAAAGAGATTTTGGGCCTTTTCTCATTTAAGATGTGGACCTGCAAAAATAGAGAGAAAAGGATTAAAAATCACATTTTTATTTACAATATGCATGGTATGGAAGTGGTAAAATATGTAAAAATGAATAACAATCACACCCCCATACCTAGCTTTTGCTCGTCCTCGAGCAAAAAAAGAAAGAAAAAGAAAATCCTAACTAGTTTATTACACCACTTTCGTAGGTGACACAATTGCACTGAGCACGTGTAACAAGCAATTAAACCTCTAGGTTACCCTAGAGGAGGAGTGTTGTCTCCTGAGGGTTTTCAGCGGATTGCACCCACAAAATCCATAAAGAAAAATAAAAGGGTTAGTGAAAATTTTGATCCATGTTTTAAAGATTCTCACTTAAGTTATAGGTTTCAGGTTACCCTTAAACTTGTCATTCCTCTTATAAGCTTCTATTTGGAGTTTTGTTTTCATCTTAGGTTAAGTTTTTAGGGAAAAGATCAAAAACCGGATTTTGCATCAATCCTAGGATATATACATCTATAAATATGAAGGATCTTTCTTGGACTAAGTTCATTTATTTACTAATATATATATAACATTTTTTTATTTATATATTTTCTTTTTTTTATTTTTTTATTTTTCCTTAGCATCCTTAGGCTTTCTAGTTTACCCTTGTAACGAGTCTCTTACCGATGACTCCCAAACCAGACGGTCTTAGGGCACCAGATGGGAAAACATCCCTCGGGTTCGATGACTCGAGTAAAAAGGCCACAAAGGAATTTAAGGACTTAACCACTTTTAGGCGTGATTGACAATGCTTCTTGAGGTACGACTAACCAGCTTAATCAGTGGCTAAGTATTTATTATTTATTTATATACATATTTTTATTTATTATTATTTTTTTCTTTATTTTTTATTATATATATATGTAAATAAAGTCACAAAGTCTTTGATTAATCCTTCAATATGTTTAATGTATATATCCTAAAGAAAGAATTAAATTCTAGAAATTTTTCTAATCCTTTATTACTTAACCTAAAAATCTAACAAAACTCCTCTTTTCGACTTATAATTAGAAATCTTAGTTTAGAGCTTCCTTAATCCCTAAAGTTAAGTTTGATTCTTTAAACATGGATCAAGAATTTCCTTTTTTTTTATTATTTTTTTTCTTTTCTAAAAAATAAAATCTAACAAGAAAATAGAAAACTATAAAGAAAGGTAAAATCTAAAAGAAAATAAAAACCTAAAAAGAAAGTGAAAATCCTAAAAATAAAAATAAAAAGCCTAAAAAGAAAATGAAAAATCCAAGGTTAGCATCTACCCCCCCATACCTATCTCATGCATTGTCCCCAATGTATGCAAGATGAAATGATGCATGAAATAGGTAAAGGTATAAAGCTACTCCCTCCGTCGCTTTGGACCAGCGGTGGTGCTAGGTCCAGCGGACTGTGAACGTCTCAATGCCGCTTCCATACTATCTAACTGAGAGGATTGCTCCTCTACCTTCTTCCTAAGACGAACCTGTAAAAAACACCTAGAGGGGGGTGAATAGGTGTGAATGCTAATCTAATGATCTTTTTAAACTTTAATTAAATGAGTGATGCAACGATCTCTCAAAACACGACTAAGAGCCGAATACCCCTTGCGAGGTTCTGAACTCCTTCCTCCCAATTCCCCTAGATATGGGTTAGAGGTGCGCAATGCAACCGTGTTGTATGAGATATGATCGAACAAGTAAAGGATGAAATGCTATGATGAAATACACACAAGCAATATAGCAAGTAAAGTGAACTAGACAAGATTGCACAAGTAAAGGGTTAGTGATTTGTCACATACATTGCATTTATGTTGTCACTTTACCACACTTGTATGCTAATAAATGATATTAATAAGTGTCTTTTTTCGTTGCTAAATACAGGCCCAAATGCTCAAAGAAATAAAAGAGTAACAAGCCCAAAAGCCCACTTTATTCTGAATTAATTCAGATTAAATTCGAAGTGAAGAAATCTGGGCTATCAAGGGGTTGAGAAAATCCCTCCTTGAATCGAGGAATCGAAGCTAAGGAAATCAAAAGCTGATTCAGTCCACGGTTGAAGCAGAAACAAGGAATCCAGCTGAAGATGCGAGATCCCCTTCAAACAAGGAAGCCTCCCCCTCTTGTTGTGGCCAACTGGCCACACCAGGGCCGCGGAAACGCGGCCCAAGCCGCGTTTCCGCGGCCAACTGAAGTCAGTTGGGGGAGCGTTTGCTCCCCCAACGATCCCGGGATCCTATCTCTACAGGTTTTGGCTATAAAAAGGGCTTTTAGCAGAGCAAAAGGCAGCGAAGACTAGGATTAAACTTTGCTTCTATTTTCTTAGGATCTAGGTTCATTGTTAGTTAGAACAAAAATTGTAACTCTGTTGTTTACTTTGTAGTTCAGTTTAAAAAGCTTGTGAGAGAGAGGACTGAGAGCTTGTAATCAAAGATTGAAGTGACAGCAATACAAGAGCAAGCCATCTTTTCTCCACTCGTGTTTTCGGTATGTTGCGCATGTTTATTCTTGCTTTGTTGTTTTCCATGAATAACTAAAAGGTTTTCTGGGCTAGCTATCTACTCTCTCTTGTTTTCTTCTCCTCTGTTTTTAAAGAAAAAGTCCCGATGACTCATATGCATGCCTCCCTTACAAGCCTTTCTTTTTGAAAGTGTTCTTGAAGGCACATGAGGATGGGAATAGATAGTTGAATTCACTATTCTCTCTTGATCTTCTTGTGAATCTTTTTTAATTCATTCTTGCTTCTTCGCGCTTTATGATTTAATATCGGATTCCAACTCTTTCTTGAAGATAAGAACTCAACCCTCTACATCTTATGTGCTTTACTCAAAGCTCTCTAAAAAGAATCAACTTTAAGTTTTGCAAATGAACTCGAGGGACTTAATATTTTAAGAGAAGAATGACAATTGAGTAGGAAGATAGTAAGCCCAGATTTGATTTCATATTATAAAACAACATCACAACTCTTAAAGCTTTATACAAATCACTTTCTCCAAATCCTTTTCTGAAAGTTGAAATTTCTCTTTTTCATCTCTTTTCCTTCCACTCTCTTTTTCTTAAAAAACTAACACACTTCTTTGTTTCTATTTACTTCACCGAAACGCTTCTATCGCATCCCTCCTCGTGGACTCGACCCGTTAGCCACAAGCTACACGGTATATTCTTAACTTCATTGGTTGTTTCATTTGTTTTAGCAATCAATTTTTGGCGCCGTTGCCGGGGAGGGAACGGTGTAGTTGTTTTAACAATTCTTGTGTGTTTGTTTCAGGGAATTGAAGATCAAGATCTAGCATTCAAGCTTGCCGAGAAGACTTGAAAATTCTGTGCCCCTACTCTCGAAAGTAGGAAACAGAATTTCAAGAAATTGCTTTGCAAATCTGAAAATTTTTTGGGACTACTAAAAACTTTGTTTTGCAGGACATATTGCTCGCAAAAACTTTAGTTTTTATATGTCATATTTGTGCTAGTGTTTCTATACAACATCCCTGTTTTAAGCCAACAGTAAAAGATTCGTTGAAAGTTAAAAATTGATTAGACATTTGCATTCTAGGCACAAGTCTTTTCAATTCTTTTACTTTACTGTTGAAGAGAGCTGGAGACAAGGTATGTATGCATAGCATATAGTTTAGGAAACATTCTTGGGTGTTATTGCTTTTGAATGCTACTTTACTATATCTTGCACACTTGCACTAATCAATTCTAAGGGCAAAATCCTAATCAAGATAAGGTGGGGAAGTCATTACCCTTCCTTAGCCCACAAACCATCTCCAAGCACGCACAACCTAAGCCTAATTAAAATTTGATAGACGTTGGCCTTAGGGACATCTCGAACTCAATAGGAGATTATCCTAAAGAGGAAAAGTGTTGGAAGTTGACTCCTGTAAAATCAGTGTCAAGGAAAGGGATTGAGGGCCGAAAGCCCGAAGAGTGGTGGTTACTTAATTAAGGAACGTCTTTTGACGGAAAACCTCCCACCAATCTTGCCCTGACCTGGCTGATTAGCTTGTGGTCAAGGTCTACATTCTACCTCTTGTGGACAATCAACCAGTTAGGAGTTGTCTAGGTCAAGGATACCTTAGACTAGGCTTGGCTGATTTTATTGTTGACTGCTGTTTGAACTTGTTGTGATTGTGATTGTTTTGTGTATGCAAGTGTGGTCGAGAGACCCCAATTCATCTAGGTTGATTAGGAACACATCACCACCTAAGTTTGAACCAGGCCAGATCCGGTAATGGCTCAATCCACATCACTGCAGGATAGGTTCTACCCATTAGGACCTCACTTCCATCGTGCATTTCACTTCCATCGGTTGGTGAATACAATTTCGAGCTCAAGCCTCAATTCATCAACACACTCCCCAAATTTCATGGTCTAGAGTCCGAAGATGCCTACTTCATAAGAGAATTTGAGGAAGTATGTCTTATGATGAAAATCCCACACCTTGTAGACGATGCTATTAGGTTGAGATTTATCCCGTTTGCACTTAAGGACCTAGCGAAAAAGTGGCTCTATAGCTTAGCAGCCGGTTCCATCACATCTTGGATGGTTTCATCAAGGTCTTCTTGAAGAAATTCTATCCTATCCATAAAACTGCTCTCATTAGGAAGACGATCATGCAATTTAAGCAAGAACCTAGTGAACCGTTCTGGAGGTACTTTGAACGCTTTAAGGACCTCCTTGTCCAATGTCCACATCATGGAATAGAGAAATGGCGACAATGCCAAATTCTCTATGACGGTTTAGACTACTCCACCAAAACCCTCTTAGAAAGTATGTGCCAAGGGGGTTTCTTGCAGAAAGATGAAGATGAGGGATGGGATCTGTATGAAAATTTAGCTGAGAAAACCATCCAATGGGAATCTGCGAGTGAGACCCATAAGAATCCTAACTCCATCTCTTCGAAAGGAGGTCTCCATTCCATAGAATCGTCCATCGCTAATGAGGCTAAGTTAGCTAATTTAGCTAGAAGACTGGAAGCTCTAGAGACAAAAGAACCAAGTCCAGTCAATCAAGTCAGCCCGAACCAATTTCCACCCCGGGCTGCACTTATTGTCAAGCCATGAACCATGTGTTTGAGGAATGCCCAGTGTTTCAAGCTCAGCAATCCTACCACGAACCGATGAATGCGGCCTTTTCAAGGCCGAACAATAACCCTTACGCCCCAACGTACAATCCCGGCTGGAGAAATCACCCTAATTTCTCATGGAGCCAGAACAACAATGACCATTCACGATTCAATCATGCTAACCACTTCCAACATGGTAACAATTCTTCCAATCATCAACCCAACTTCTCCAATTTCCATAATAATTCTCCCAACCATCCACCAAGCTTTCCAAATTATCAACAGAACTTTCCTAACCAATCTCCACAATCCTCCTTCCAGAATCCTCAATTGGAAAGGAGAATGACTGACTTTGAAAGGAACATGGAGAGATATATGAAAAATCAAGACACTCTCATGCAAACCATTCAGAGGTTAGAGGTTCAAATGAGCCAACTAGCCAACCCACAGAATGAGAGACAAAAGGGTACCCTGCCTAGTCAGCCAGTCACCAATCCGAGGAATTCCCAACAAGCTCATTTGGCTGAGGATCCTTCATTCAATCAATGTAATGCTGTGCATACATTGAGGTCAGGAAAGAAAGTTGATAACCAAGTGTCAACACCTACCAATCCTATTCAGCACAACCACAATCAAGCTTCCACCTCATCCAATCCAAGCTCTTCCAAATCTGATGAGTCTGAAAAAGACAAGTCAGCCAGCCAGGTGCACCAGCCTATAGTACCATTTCCGAATAGGCTGAAAAACAATAAGCAAAATCCGCACATGGACAAGATAATAGAGATGTTTAATCAAGTGAAAATAAATGTGCCACTTCTCGATGCCATCCAACAAGTTCCTTCCTATGCTAAGTTTCTTAAGGACATGTGCACCAAGAAGAGAAAGACTAATGTTCCTAAGAAAGTCTTCCTAGCCACTAATATTAGTGAGCTATTTTCGGGTCCTATCCCTGTCAAGTACAAAGATCCAGGTAGCCCTACCATTGCCTGCACAATAGGACAAGCCGAGATTAGTCGTGCACTACTTGATTTGGGGGCAAGTATCAACTTGCTCCCATTCTCTGTTTATCAACAACTCGGGTTGGGTGACCTTAGTCCAACTCGAGTCACCATCCAACTGGCTGACCGTTCTGTTAAAGTTCCAAAAGGGGAAATTAATGATGTCCTGATCCGGGTAGGGGAGTTCATATACCCTGTCGATTTCATAGTTTTGGAGACACAACCTGTGTCCAACTCCAATCGTAGGGCTCAAACTCCGGTCATCCTAGGTCGACCATTCCTTGCCACTGCTAATGCCATCATAAATTGCAGGAATGGGTCTATGAGGTTAACCTTTGGAGACATGACTAGAGAAGTCAATGTCTTCCATCCAGGAAAACAACCCCCTGACATCGAGGACCAAACTTTTGAAGTAAACCAAATTGAGAACTTGACAAGTGAACACGGGGAAGAATTGGAATCAGAAATGGAGATTGACTTCGAATTAGAGTCTGATGACTTTAATCTCGATCAGGTGGTAGATTCTGCCGTGAATTGGGCTTCAACCCGATTTCACCAACTATGGAGCCAACAGATTTGATTAGTCCTTCTAGTGAGCCTTCCTCTTCCTTAGAATTGAAAGCCCTTCCTGCGCATCTCAAGTACGCCTATCTAGGCGAACAAGAGACCTTTCCCGTCATCATTGCCTCCCATTTAAATGACGGGGAAGAAAAAGATTTGAAAGATATTCTAAGAAAACATAAGGAAGCCATCGGGTGGACTATGACTGATATCAAGGGATTAAGTCCAACCATCGTTCAACACCGCATCCATCTCAATGAAGATGCCACACCCAAGAGAGACCCACAGCGTAGGTTAAACCCTATAATGCAAGAGGCTGTTCATGCTGAAATCATAAAACTCTTAGACAATGGGATAATTTATCCCATTTCGGATAGCCAATGGGTCAGTCCTGTCCACGCGGTCCCAAAGAAATCTGGTTTCACCGTAGTGGAAAACGAGAACAAAGAGTTGGTTCAAACTCGACTTCCCACGAAGATTCGAGTTTGCATTGACTATAGGAAACTAAATGCTGCAACTCGTAAGGATCACTTTCCACTTCCCTTCATTGATCAGATGCTTGAACGTTTAGCGGGTCACGAGTACTACTGCTTCTTGGACGGTTACTCGGGCTATAACCAGATCCCTATCGCTCCTGAGGACCAAGAAAAGACCACGTTTACCTGTCCATTTGGGACATTTGCTTATCGTCGAATGCCATTCGGCTTATGCAATGCCCCAGCAACGTTTCAATGTTGCATGTTGAGCCTTTTCTCTGACATGGTAGAGCGCTTCTTAGAAATCTTCATGGATGATTTCTCCATTTACGGAGATTCATTCACTCAATGTCTCCACCATCTTGAACTCGTCCTCCAACGTTGTGCTGAAAAACATTTGACACTAAACTGGGAGAAATGCCACTTCATGGTGAAACATGGAATTGTCTTGGGTCATGAAATATCCAAGAAAGGAATAGAAGTGGATAGAGCCAAAATCGAGGTTATTGCTAAGCTTCCCATGCCCAAATGCGTTAAGGACATTAGATCCTTCCTAGGACACGCTGGTTTCTACCGTAGATTTATCAAGGATTTTAGCAAAATTGCTAGGCCCTTGACTAATCTGTTAGCTAAGGATGTGTCCTTCACTTTCGATGCTGACTGCATCACTTCTTGGGAGAAGCTTAAGAGAGAGCTGATTTCTGCACCAATCATATCTGCCCCGGATTGGTCTAAGCCGTTTGAGATTTTGTGCGATGCTTCTGATTTTGCCATAGGCGCTGTCCTAGGACAACGTATTGATAACAAGCAGCACGTGATCTACTACTCTAGTAGGACTCTCAATGACGCTCAACTGAACTACACTACAACCGAGAAGGAATTCTTGGCAGTAGTGTTTGCCTTAGAGAAGTTTCGTCCCTACCTACTAGGGTCCAAAACTACCATCTTCACCGATCATTCTGCACTTAGGTATCTCATGATGAAGAAGGATGCCAAGGCCCGACTCATTCGTTGGATCCTCCTTCTTCAAGAATTTGATCTCGAAATTCGAGACAAGAAAGGTGTAGAAAATGTCGTTGCTGACCATCTCTCACGGATTCCCAATTCTCCATGCAACGAATTACCCATCAATGAGGATTTTCCTGATGAACAACTCTTAGCTATCTCTAGGGAACCTTGGTTTGCTGATATAGTGAACTACTTAGTCACAAACCAAACTCCATCTCATTGGTCCACAAACGATGTGCACCGGTTCTTGTCACAAGTCCGGTATTTCTTTTGGAAGAACCGTATCTTTTCAAGTACTGTTCTGACCAAATTATTAGGAGATGCATTCCCGATGAGGAGGTTAAGAGTGTTCTGTCTTTTTGTCACGAACTTGCATGCGGTGGACACTTTGGTCCCCGCAAGACTGCTGAAAAGGTGTTACAAAGTGGGTTTTATTGGCCCACTCTGTTCAAGGATGCCTATGAATATTGCAAGACGTGCCCTAGATGCCAAATGGTAGGTAGGATCTCACATCGAAATATGATGCCCCTCAACCCAATTCTAGAAATAGAACTCTTTGATGTTTGGGGCATCGACTTTATGGGTCCATTTCCTAACTCATTTGGGAACCAATACATATTGGTTGCTGTGGATTACGTGTCCATGTGGGTAGAAGCCATTCCATGCAAAACTAATGATAACAAGGTTGTCATAAAGTTTTTGAGGGAGAACATTTTTTCCCGCTTCGGAACCCTCGTGCTATCATCAGTGATAATGGCACCCACTTTTGCAATAGATCTTTTGAAGCCCTTATGCGAAAGTATGCCATAACTCACAAGTTGTCCACACCATATCATCCTCAAACCAGTGGGCAAGTTGAGGTTTCAAATAGACAAGTCAAACTTATATTGGAGAAAACTGTGAACCAAAACCGGAAAGATTGGTCCTTAAAACTTGTAGATGCTCTATGGGCCTACAGGACCGCTTTCAAGACGATTTTAGGAATGTCTCCCTATAGGTTAGTCTATGGCAAACCTTGTCACTTGCCCGTTGAGTTAGAGCACCGAGCCTTATGGGCAATCAAGCAGTTGAATTTCGATTTGACTAAGGCCGGTGACCTTCGGAAATTACAAATTTCCGAATTGGAGGAATTGAGAAATGAGGCCTATGAAAATGCTAGGATCACTAAAGATAGAGTGAAGATTTTCCATGACAAGACAAGCACATTATAAGAAAAATCTTTGTCCCTGGTCAAAAAGTCTTACTCTACAATTCTAGGCTTCATCT
This sequence comes from Agave tequilana, assembly GCA_038442645.1. NCBI lineage: Eukaryota > Viridiplantae > Streptophyta > Magnoliopsida > Asparagales > Asparagaceae > Agave > Agave tequilana. The sequence continues at coordinate 20,883 of JAVJIF010011965.1, read as the reverse complement.
TTTTCCAGGAAAATTGAAATCACGATGGACTGGGCCATTCGTTGTAAAGACCGTGTTTCCACACGGTGCAGTTGAGATCAGTGACCCCAAGAATGGAAATGACTTTAAGGTAAATGGTCAACGCCTTAAACCTTTCTTGGAATCGGTGCCGGTAGATGAGACGGTAATGGGTCTTTTTGACCCAGTGTATCTGTAACTTTCCTCCTTTCCATTGTATTTCATGCACTTATACATTTCTTTCATACATTGGGGACAATGCATGAGATAAGTGTGGGGGAGGGTTCTAACATAACTGAAAAAAAAAAAAAAAAAGAAAAAAAAAGAAAAGAAAAGGGTAGACAATATTTGATATATTTTTTGTAAGAATTTAAGTCAATTTTAAGGAATAGGAGAATCATAATTCGGATTTCTTTCACTTGGTCAAAATAAGATAACTTGTTTGATTTTTAAGGTTAGGAAGAAATTTGGGAAAGTAATTTAGTCTTGATATTTACCTTGATGACATATGCACACAAAATACACTTACACACTTAGGGTTTGAAAACAGAAACTCTTATGCCTTATAAAAAAAAAAAAAAAAAAGTCTAATTATTGATTAGCTAGGTGCTTTGGCCTAAGCAAGCCTTAGTATTTATGCAAAAGATAATTAGACAAGTTTGAGAAAAAAAAAAATATGTGTATCCTCTGATTAAGCTGGGTACTTATGCCTCATGAAGCATAAGTATTCACGCCTAAAAGGGGTACCTAGTATAAATAATGTGTATCCTCTGATTAAGCTGGGTATTTATGCCTCATGAAGCATAAGTATTCACGCCTAAAAGGGTTACATAGCATAAATAAAAACCTTGGTTTCGTGGCCTTATCTGCTCGGGTGTTTAGGTCCTTAGGGGTGTTTTCTCACCTGGTGCCCTAAAACCGTCTGGTTTGGGTGTCACCGACTGAAAGCTCGTTACATGGGCAGATTAGAAAGCCTAATGAAATTGAGGACTAAAAATTCACAAAAAAAATAAATAAATAAATATGAGGCATAGGAGTTAATGTTGAAGAACCCTTAGTAAACTTCACAGTCACGATGGTGCATACGAATCAGGGTAAATTAATAGACTAGATGAGAAGAACAATTTGACTCCTTATTTTAATTGATGACATGTTTTTGAATGGAGACTAAGTTTAGGAATGAAAAATTTGATATTCCTATAACTTATAGATTACTTAAGATCTCACAAATATACTTCAAATATTTCCTCCTTCAAAAATATAAAAAATATATATATATATATAAAAATAAATAAATAAATAAAAAAAATTTTGCTTTTCGAAAATACTAACCTTTTCTCTTCCTTTTGGATTTTGTGGTGTAATCCGCTGAAAACCCTCACGAGACAAAACTCGTCCTCTAGGGGTGACCTAGAGGTTTAACGGCTTGTTGCACATGCTCAGTGCAATCGAGTGACCTACGAAAGTGGTCTAATAATTGATTCTAGTTAGTCTAATGTTTTTGCTCGAGGGCGAGCAAAAGATAAGTGTGGGGGTGTGATTTGTCACATACATTGCATTTATGTTGTCATTTTACCACACTTGTATGCTAATAAATGATATTAATAAGTGTCTTTTTTTCGTTGCTAAATACAGGCCCAAATGCTCAAAGAAATAAAAGAGTAACAAGCCCAAAAGCCCACTTTATTCTGAATTAATTCAGATTAAATTCGAAGTGAAGAAATCTGGGCTATCAAGGGGTTGAGAAAATCCCTCCTTGAATCGAGGAATCGAAGCTAAGGAAATCAAAAGCTGATTCAGTCCACGGTTGAAGCAAACAAGGAATCCAGCTGAAGATGCGAGATCCCCTTCAAACAAGGAAGCCTCCCCCTCTTGTTGTGGCCAACTGGCCACACCAGGGCCGCGGAAACGCGGCCCAAGCCGCGTTTTCCGCGGCCAACTGAAGTCAGTTGGGGGAGCGTTTGCTCCCCAACGATCCCGGGATCCTATCTCTACAGGTTTGGCTATAAAAAGGGCTTTTAGCAGAGCAAAAGGCAGCGAAGACTAGGATTAAACTTTGCTTCTATTTTCTTAGGATCTAGGTTCATTGTTAGTTAGAACAAAAGTTGTAACTCTATTGTTTACTTTGTAGTTCAGTTTAAAAGCTTGTGAGAGAGAGGACTGAGAGCTTGTAATCAAAGATTGAAGTGACAGCAATACAAGAGCAAGCCATCTTTTCTCCACTCGTGTTTTCGGTATGTTGCGCATGTTTATTCTTGCTTTGTTGTTTTCCATGAATAACTAAAAGGTTTTCTGGGCTAGCTATCTACTCTCTCTTGTTTTCTTCTCCTCTGTTTTTAAAAGAAAAAGTCCCGATGACTCATATGCATGCCTCCCTTACAAGCCTTTTCTTTTGAAAGTGTTCTTGAAGGCACATGAGGATGGGAATAGATAGTTGAATTCACTATTCTCTCTTGATCTTCTTGTGAATCTTTTTTAATTCATTCTTGCTTCTTCGCGCTTTATGATTTAATATCGGATTCCAACTCTTTCTTAAAGATAAAGAACTCAACCCCTCTACATCTTATGTGCTTTACTCAAAGCTCTCTAAAAAGAATCACTTTAAGTTTTGCAAATGAACTCGAGGGACTTAATATTTTAAGAGAAGAATGACAATTGAGTAGGAAGATAGTAAGCCCAGATTTGATTTCATATTATAAAACAACATCACAACTCTTAAAGCTTTATACAAATCACTTTCTCCAAATCCTTTTCTGAAAGTTGAAATTTCTCTTTTTCATCTCTTTTCCTTCCACTCTCTTTTTTCTAAAAAACTAACACACTTCTTTGTTCTATTTACTTCACCGAAACGCTTCTATCGCATCCCTCCTCGTGGACTCGACCCGTTAGCCACAAGCTACACGGTATATTCTTAACTTCATTGGTTGTTTCATTTGTTTTAGCAATCAATTTTTGGCGCCGTTGCCGGGGAGGGAACGGTGTAGTTTTTTAACAATTCTTGTGTGTTTGTTTCAGGAATTGAAGATCAAGATCTAGCATTCAAGCTTGCCGAGAAGACTTGAAAATTCTGTGCCCCTACTCTCGAAAGTAGGAAACAGAATTTCAAGAAATTGCTTTGCAAATCTGAAAATTTTTTGGGACTACTAAAAACTTTGTTTTGCAGGACATATTGCTCGCAAAAACTTTAGTTTTTATATGTCATATTTGTGCTAGTGTTTCTATACAACATCCCTGTTTTTAAGCCAACAGTAAAAGATTCGTTGAAAGTTAAAAATTGATTAGACATTTGCATTCTAGGCACAAGTCTTTTCAATTCTTTTACTTTACTGTTGAAGAGAGCTGGAGACAAGGTATGTATGCATAGCATATAGTTTAGGAACATTCTTGGGTGTTATTGCTTTTGAATGCTACTTTACTATATCTTGCACACTTGCACTAATCAATTCTAAGGGCAAAACCCTAATCAAGATAAGGTGGGGAAGTCATTACCCTTCCTTAGCCCACAAACCATCTCCAAGCACGCACAACCTAAGCCTAATTAAATTTGATAGACGTTGGCCTTAGGGACATCTCGAACTCAATAGGAGATTATCCTAAAGAGGAAAAGTGTTGGAAGTTGACTCCTGTAAAATCAGTGTCAAGGAAAGGGATTGAGGGCCGAAAGCCCGAAGAGTGGTGGTTACTTAATTAAGGAACGTCTTTTGACGGAAAACCTCCCACCAATCTTGCCCTGACCTGGCTGATTAGCTTGTGGTCAAGGTCTACATTCTACCTCTTGTGGACAATCAACCAGTTAGGAGTTGTCTAGGTCAAGGATACCTTAGACTAGGCTTGGCTGATTTTTATTGTTGACTGCTGTTTGAACTTGTTGTGATTGTGATTGTGTTTGTGTATGCAAGTGTGGTCGAGAGACCCCAATTCATCTAGGTTGATTAGGAACACATCACCACCTAAGTTTGAACCAAGGCCAGATCCGGTAATGGCTCAATCCACATCACTGCAGGATAGGTTCTACCCCATTAGGACCTCACTTCCATCGTGCATTTCACTTCCATCGGTTGGTGAATACAATTTCGAGCTCAAGCCTCAATTCATCAACACACTCCCCAAATTTCATGGTCTAGAGTCCGAAGATGCCTACTTCATAAGAGAATTTGAGGAAGTATGTCTTATGATGAAAATCCCACACCTTGTAGACGATGCTATTAGGTTGAGATTTATCCCGTTTGCACTTAAGGACCTAGCGAAAAAGTGGCTCTATAGCTTAGCACAGCCGGTTCCATCACATCTTGGGATGGTTTCATCAAGGTCTTCTTGAAGAAATTCTATCCTATCCATAAAACTGCTCTCATTAGGAAGACGATCATGCAATTTAAGCAAGAACCTAGTGAACCGTTCTGGAGGTACTTTGAACGCTTTAAGGACCTCCTTGTCCAATGTCCACATCATGGAATAGAGAAATGGCGACAATGCCAAATTCTCTATGACGGTTTAGACTACTCCACCAAAACCCTCTTAGAAAGTATGTGCCAAGGGGTTTCTTGCAGAAAGATGAAGATGAGGGATGGGATCTGTATGAAAATTTAGCTGAGAAAACCATCCAATGGGAATCTGCGAGTGAGACCCATAAGAATCCTAACTCCATCTCTTCGAAAGGAGGTCTCCATTCCATAGAATCGTCCATCGCTAATGAGGCTAAGTTAGCTAATTTAGCTAGAAGACTGGAAGCTCTAGAGACAAAAGAACCAAGTCCAGTCAATCAGTCAGCCCGAACCAATTTCCACCCCGGGCTGCACTTATTGTCAAGCCATGAACCATGTGTTTGAGGAATGCCCAGTGTTTCAAGCTCAGCAATCCTACCACGAACCGATGAATGCGGCCTTTTCAAGGCCGAACAATAACCCTTACGCCCCAACGTACAATCCCGGCTGGAGAAATCACCCTAATTTCTCATGGAGCCAGAACAACAATGACCATTCACGATTCAATCATGCTAACCACTTCCAACATGGTAACAATTCTTCCAATCATCAACCCAACTTCTCCAATTTCCATAATAATTCTCCCAACCATCCACCAAGCTTTCCAAATTATCAACAGAACTTTCCTAACCAATCTCCACAATCCTCCTTCCAGAATCCTCAATTGGAAAGGAGAATGACTGACTTTGAAAGGAACATGGAGAGATATATGAAAAATCAAGACACTCTCATGCAAACCATTCAGAGGTTAGAGGTTCAAATGAGCCAACTAGCCAACCCACAGAATGAGAGACAAAAGGGTACCCTGCCTAGTCAGCCAGTCACCAATCCGAGGAATTCCCAACAAGCTCATTTGGCTGAGGATCCTTCATTCAATCAATGTAATGCTGTGCATACATTGAGGTCAGGAAAGAAAGTTGATAACCAAGTGTCAACACCTACCAATCCTATTCAGCACAACCACAATCAAGCTTCCACCTCATCCAATCCAAGCTCTTCCAAATCTGATGAGTCTGAAAAAGACAAGTCAGCCAGCCAGGTGCACCAGCCTATAGTACCATTTCCGAATAGGCTGAAAAACAATAAGCAAAATCCGCACATGGACAAGATAATAGAGATGTTTAATCAAGTGAAAATAAATGTGCCACTTCTCGATGCCATCCAACAAGTTCCTTCCTATGCTAAGTTTCTTAAGGACATGTGCACCAAGAAGAGAAAGACTAATGTTCCTAAGAAAGTCTTCCTAGCCACTAATATTAGTGAGCTATTTTCGGGTCCTATCCCTGTCAAGTACAAAGATCCAGGTAGCCCTACCATTGCCTGCACAATAGGACAAGCCGAGATTAGTCGTGCACTACATGATTTGGGGGCAAGTATCAACTTGCTCCCATTCTCTGTTTATCAACAACTCGGGTTGGGTGACCTTAGTCCAACTCGAGTCACCATCCAACTGGCTGACCGTTCTGTTAAAGTTCCAAAAGGGGAAATTAATGATGTCCTGATCCGGGTAGGGAGTTCATATACCCTGTCGATTTCATAGTTTTGGAGACACAACCTGTGTCCAACTCCAATCGTAGGGCTCAAACTCCGGTCATCCTAGGTCGACCATTCCTTGCCACTGCTAATGCCATCATAAATTGCAGGAATGGGTCTATGAGGTTAACCTTTGGAGACATGACTAGAGAAGTCAATGTCTTCCATCTAGGAAAACAACCCCGTGACATCGAGGACCAAACTTTTGAAGTAAACCAAATTGAGAACTAGACAAGTGAACACGGGGAAGAATTGGAATCAGAAATGGAGATTGACTTCGAATTAGAGTCTGATGACTTTAATCTCGATCAGGTGGTAGATTCTGCCGTGAATTGGGCTTCAAACCCGATTTCACCAACTATGGAGCCAACAGATTTGATTAGTCCTTCTAGTGAGCCTTCCTCTTCCTTAGAATTGAAAGCCCTTCCTGCGCATCTCAAGTACGCCTATCTAGCGAACAAGAGACCTTTCCCGTCATCATTGCCTCCCATTTAAATGACGGGGAAGAAAAAGATTTGAAAGATATTCTAAGAAAACATAAGGAAGCCATCGGGTGGACTATGACTGATATCAAGGGATTAAGTCCAACCATCGTTCAACACCGCATCCATCTCAATGAAGATGCCACACCCAAGAGAGACCCGCAGCGTAGGTTAAACCCTATAATGCAAGAGGCTGTTCATGCTGAAATCATAAAACTCTTAGACAATGGGATAATTTATCCCATTTCGGATAGCCAATGGGTCAGTCCTGTCCACGCGGTCCCAAAGAAATCTGGTTTCACCGTAGTGGAAAACGAGAACAAAGAGTTGGTTCAAACTCGACTTCCCACGAAGATTCGAGTTTGCATTGACTATAGGAAACTAAATGCTGCAACTCGTAAGGATCACTTTCCACTTCCCTTCATTGATCAGATGCTTGAACGTTTAGCGCGGTCACGAGTACTACTGCTTCTTGGACGGTTACTCGGGCTATAACCAGATCCCTATCGCTCCTGAGGACCAAGAAAAGACACGTTTACCTGTCCATTTGGGACATTTGCTTATCGTCGAATGCCATTCGGCTTATGCATGCCCCAGCAACGTTTCAACGTTGCATGTTGAGCCTTTTCTCTGACATGGTAGAGCGCTTCTTAGAAATCTTCATGGATGATTTCTCCATTTACGGAGATTCATTCACTCAATGTCTCCACCATCTTGAACTCGTCCTCCAACGTTGTGCTGAAAACATTTGACACTAAACTGGGAGAAATGCCACTTCATGGTGAAACATGGAATTGTCTTGGGTCATGAAATATCCAAGAAAGGAATAGAAGTGGATAGAGCCAAAATCGAGGTTATTGCTAAGCTTCCCATGCCCAAATGCGTTAAGGACATTAGATCCTTCCTAGGACACGCTGGTTTCTACCGTAGATTTATCAAGGATTTTAGCAAAATTGCTAGGCCCTTGACTAATCTGTTAGCTAAGGATGTGTCCTTCACTTTCGATGCTGACTGCATCACTTCTTGGGAGAAGCTTAAGAGAGAGCTGATTTCTGCACCAATCATATCTGCCCCGGATTGGTCTAAGCCGTTTGAGATTATGTGCGATGCTTCTGATTTTGCCATAGGCGCTGTCCTAGGACAACGTATTGATAACAAGCAGCACGTGATCTACTACTCTAGTAGGACTCTCAATGACGCTCAACTGAACTACACTACAACCGAGAAGGAATTCTTGGCAGTAGTGTTTGCCTTAGAGAAGTTTCGTCCCTACCTACTAGGGTCAAAACTACCATCTTCACCGATCATTCTGCACTTAGGTATCTCATGATGAAGAGGATGCCAAGGCCCGACTCATTCGTTGGATCCTCCTTCTTCAAGAATTTGATCTCGAAATTCGAGACAAGAAAGGTGTAGAAAATGTCGTTGCTGACCATCTCTCACGGATTCCCAATTCTCCATGCAACGAATTACCCATCAATGAGGATTTTCCTGATGAACAACTCTTAGCTATCTCTAGGGAACCTTGGTTTGCTGATATAGTGAACTACTTAGTCACAAACCAACTCCATCTCATTGGTCCAAACGATGTGCACCGGTTCTTGTCACAAGTCCGGTATTTCTTTTGGGAAGAACCGTATCTTTTCAAGTACTGTTCTGACCAAATTATTAGGAGATGCATCCCGATGAGGAGGTTAAGAGTGTTCTGTCTTTTTGTCACGAACTTGCATGCGGTGGACACTTTGGTCCCCGCAAGACTGCTGAAAAGGTGTTACAAAGTGGGTTTTATTGGCCCACTCTGTTCAAAGATGCCTATGAATATTGCAAGACGTGCCCTAGATGCCAAATGGTAGGTAGGATCTCACATCGAAATATGATGCCCCTCAACCCAATTCTAGAAATAGAACTCTTTGATGTTTGGGGCATCGACTTTATGGGTCCATTTCCTAACTCATTTGGGAACCAATACATATTGGTTGCTGTGGATTACGTGTCCAAGTGGGTAGAAGCCATTCCATGCAAAACTAATGATAACAAGGTTGTCATAAAGTTTTTGAGGGAGAACATTTTTTCCCGCTTCGGAACCCCTCGTGCTATCATCAGTGATAATGGCACCCACTTTTGCAATAGATCTTTTGAAGCCCTTATGCGAAAGTATGCCATAACTCACAAGTTGTCCACACCATATCATCCTCAACCAGTGGGCAAGTTGAGGTTTCAAATAGACAAGTCAAACTTATATGGAGAAAACTGTGAACCAAAACCGGAAAGATTGGTCCTTAAAACTTGTAGATGCTCTATGGGCCTACAGGACCGCTTTCAAGACGATTTTAGGAATGTCTCCCTATAGGTTAGTCTATGGCAAACCTTGTCACTTGCCCGTTGATTTAGAGCACCGAGCCTTATGGGCAATCAAGCAGTTGAATTTCGATTTGACTAAGGCCGGTGACCTTCGGAAATTACAAATTTCCGAATTGGAGGAATTGAGAAATGAGGCCTATGAAATGCTAGGATCACTAAAGATAGAGTGAAGATTTTCCATGACAAGCACATTATAAGAAAAATCTTTGTCCCTGGTCAAAAAGTCTTACTCTACAATTCTAGGCTTCATCTTTTTCCAGGAAAATTGAAATCACGATGGACTGGGCCATTCGTTGTAAAGACCGTGTTTCCACACGGTGCAGTTGAGATCAGTGACCCCAAGAATGGAAATGACTTTAAGGTAAATGGTCAACGCCTTAAACCTTTCTTGGAATCGGTGCCGGTAGATGAGACGGTAATGGGTCTTTTTGACCCAGTGTATCTGTAACTTTCCTCCTTTCCATTGTATTTCATGCACTTATACATTTCTTTCATACATTGGGGACAATGCATGAGATAAGTGTGGGGGAGGGTTTCTAACATAACTGAAAAAAAAAAAAAAAAAAGAAAAAAAAAAGAAAAGAAAAGGGTAGACAATATTTTGATATATTTTTTGTAAGAATTTAAGTCAATTTTAAGGAATAGGAGAATCATAATTCGGATTTCTTTCACTGGTCAAAATAAGATAACTTGTTTGATTTTTAAGGTTAGGAAGAAATTTGGGAAAGTAATTTAGTCTTGATATTTACCTTGATGACATATGCACACAAAATACACTTACACACTTAGGTTTGAAACAGAAACTCTTATGCCTTATAAAAAAAAAAAAAAAAAGGTCTAATTATTGATTAGCTAGGTGCTTTGGCCTAAGCAAGCCTTAGTATTTATGCAAAAGATAATTAGACAAGTTTGAGAAAAAAAAAAATATGTGTATCCTCTGATTAAGCTGGGTACTTATGCCTCATGAAGCATAAGTATTCACGCCTAAAAGGGTACCTAGTATAAATAATGTGTATCCTCTGATTAAGCTGGGTATTTATGCCTCATGAAGCATAAGTATTCACGCCTAAAAGGGTTACATAGCATAAATAAAAACCTTGGTTTCGTGGCCTTATCTGCTCGGGTGTTTAGGTCCTTAGGGTGTTTTCTCACCTGGTGCCCTAAAACCGTCTGGTTTGGGTGTCACCGACTGAAAGCTCGTTACATGGGCAGATTAGAAAGCCTAATGAAATTGAGGACTAAAAAATTCACAAAAAAATAAATAAATAAATATGAGGCATAGGAGTTAATGTTGAAGAACCCTTAGTAAACTTCACAGTCACGATGGTGCATACGAATCAGGGTAAATTAATAGACTAGATGAGAAGAACAATTTGACTCCTTACTTTAATTGATGACATGTTTTTGAATGGAGACTAAGTTTAGGAATGAAAAAATTTGATATTCCTATAACTTATAGATTACTTAAGATCTCACAAATATACTTCAAATATTTCCTCTTCAAAAATATAAAAAATATATATATATATAAAAAAATAAATAAATAAATAAAAAAATTTTGCTTTTCGAAAATACTAACCTTTTCTCTTCCTTTTGGATTTTGTGGGTGTAATCCGCTGAAACCCTCACGAGACAAAACTCGTCCTCTAGGGGTGACCTAGAGGTTTAACGGCTTGTTGCACATGCTCAGTGCAATCGAGTGACCTACGAAAGTGGTCTAATAATTGATTCTAGTTAGTCTAATGTTTTTTGCTCGAGGGCGAGCAAAAGATAAGTGTGGGGGGTGTGATTTGTCACATACATTGCATTTATGTTGTCACTTTACCACACTTGTATGCTAATAAATGATATTAATAAGTGTCTTTTTTTCGTTGCTAAATACAGGCCCAAATGCTCAAAGAAATAAAAGAGTAACAAGCCCAAAAGCCCACTTTATTCTGAATTAATTCAGATTAAATTCGAAGTGAAGAAATCTGGGCTATCAAGGGGTTGAGAAATCCCTCCTTGAATCGAGGAATCGAAGCTAAGGAAATCAAAAGCTGATTCAGTCCACGGTTGAAGCAGAAACAAGGAATCCAGCTGAAGATGCGAGATCCCCTTCAAACAAGGAAGCCTCCCCCTCTTGTTGTGGCCAACTGGCCACACCAGGGCCGCAGAAACGCGGCCCAAGCCGCGTTTCCGCGGCCAACTGAAGTCAGTTGGGGGAGCGTTTGCTCCCCCAACGATCCCGGGATCCTATCTCTACAGGTTTTGGCTATAAAAAGGGCTTTAGCAGAGCAAAAGGCAGCGAAGACTAGGATTAAACTTTGCTTCTATTTTCTTAGGATCTAGGTTCATTGTTAGTTAGAACAAAAGTTGTAACTCTATTGTTTACTTTGTAGTTCAGTTTAAAAAGCTTGTGAGAGAGAGGACTGAGAGCTTGTAATCAAAGATTGAAGTGACAGCATACAAGAGCAAGCCATCTTTTCTCCACTCGTGTTTTCGGTATGTTGCGCATGTTTATTCTTGCTTTGTTGTTTTCCATGAATAACTAAAAGGTTTTCTGGGCTAGCTATCTACTCTCTCTTGTTTTCTTCTCCTCTGTTTTTAAAAGAAAAAGTCCCGATGACTCATATGCATGCCTCCCTTACAAGCCTTTCTTTTTGAAAGTGTTCTTGAAGCACATGAGGATGGAATAGATAGTTGAATTCACTATTCTCTCTTGATCTTCTTGTGAATCTTTTTTATTCATTCTTGCTTCTTCGCGCTTTATGATTTAATATCGGATTCCAACTCTTTCTTGAAGATAAAGAACTCAACCCCTCTACATCTTATGTGCTTTACTCAAAGCTCTCTAAAAAGAATCAACTTTAAGTTTTGCAAATGAACTCGAGGGACTTAATATTTTAAGAGAAGAATGACAATTGAGTAGGAAGATAGTAAGCCCAGATTTGATTTCATATTATAAAACACATCTCACAACTCTTAAAGCTTTATACAAATCACTTTCTCCAAATCCTTTTCTGAAAGTTGAAATTTCTCTTTTCATCTCTTTTCCTTCCACTCTCTTTTTCTTAAAAACTAACACACTTCTTTGTTTCTATTTACTTCACCGAAACGCTTCTATCGCATCCCTCCTCGTGGACTCGACCCTTTAGCCACAAGCTACAGGTATATTCTTAACTTCATTGGTTGTTTCATTTGTTTTAGCAATCAGTTAGTTCTCAAGCAAATAATTCAAGACAATATAAAGCAAGAGAAATTGTAAGCAAGAATAACGCAAAGGCAATCGCAAACAAGATGATTTGTTTCGAGGTTCGAGCACACTTGCTCTAGTCCCCGCCTTCACCTCCGTGAAGGGTTTCCACTATCCACCGAGGATGCCTTTACAATTTGGTCTACCGAAGACCGAGCACCAAGCTCCACCGAGTACAAAAGACCTCTACCGAAGAGGTTGCTCCACAAGGAAAGGATTACAAACCAAGTGATCACAACAAGATCACTACACTCTTTCTCAAACTCTTTTACAAACCTCTCACTTCAATTAAACTTCACTATAGAATGAGTATTGAATTTTGGCTCTATGAAGTGTGTGAGAAAAACTTCAGTTGTAGAGTGATATAGCAATCAAACACAACTGAAAAACTAGCTCAAAAAGAATTGAAATGAAAGCTTTAAACTCTTTTCTTTTCTCTTTTGAAAACAATGCAAACTTGAGGATTTTTCTAAGTGTAATGCAAGACAGACTTCTCCTCTATTTATAGGGTTAGAAAATAGGTTAAAAACAATTTCTTTTTGTCTTTTTTCTCTGAAAAAGCTCCCCAACACTCTCCAAAAATCTGTTAAAGCTGAAAATAAAAAACAGTTTTTCAGACTGCCCAAAGAGGAAAGAGCCGTTAGGCTTGTTGCAGGCCTGGCGGTTGACCGGTCCGGTCGACCGCCAGCACAGCTGCAAAGAGCCGTTGGCGCCGGTCGACCGTTCCGGTCGACCGTCCCAAAAGAGGAAACACAGTTTCCTTCTTCCGGTCGACCGGTCCGTCGACCGAAACAACCTGAGAGCAATTTGCTCTCCGTCGGTCGACCATTCCGGTCGACCGACAGACATGCACAAACAGTGCATGTCCAGACACATCTCCGGTCGACCGGCCGGTCGACCGAAGTTGCCTGAAACAGAAAAACTGGCTGTTTTGAGTAGAAAAATTTGAAAAATTTTTAAAATCATATAGCTAAGTATTATGCAGAAAATAGTTTATACACATGTTTAAACAAGATTTTCAAGATTAAAGCTTTTGGTACATGTATATATAAACTAAGGCATAAAACTTAGAAATAGCCATTTTTCCATTTTCAAACATAGGAAATATATGAAACAAATGTGTGTACAAATCCTAGAGCCAAATTTCATATACTCAACTTTAACATTCTATATCTTACAATATTCCTAAGACTTCAAGATCTTCAATAGGCTTCTTCATATGATCTTCAATACTTGTTCCTTGAGCCCAATTGGAGTTGACTTGAGTCCAAATCCTTGTATTTGTGAGAGAAGACTTCTAGAATGAATAGAAATCTGAAACACACTTAAACAACAATTGTTATTAGTACAAATAACTAATATGTTTTGTAATCATCAAAATACACTAATCATGGGTGATTGTAACCTTGGCCAACATCTCCCCCTTTTTGATGATGACAAAACATATAGGTTATTTAAATAAACATGGAAGAGGAGTTTGGAAAACTCCCCTCAATAATGCTATTATAAAAATTTGACTATGGAAGCACAATACATAAAGCATTCAAGGCAAATAGTTTTGTCAAAAAACTTAAATAACAAACTCAAAAAAATTCAAATATCAAACTCTCAAACTTATTCTCCCCTTTTTGTCATACATCAAAAAGGGTTAAAATACCAATTGAAATTATATTTTTTAAGATCCATAATACAAACATTCAACTCACCACAAAAAAATGAAAATCTAGCATAGTCTAATGGTTTAGTAAAAATATCGGCAAGTTGAAAATCGGTAGAAACATATCAATAACAATATCACCTTTCTCATAATGATCTCTAAGAAAGTGATACCTAATGTCAATGTGTTTGGTTTTACTATGTTGATTTGCATTCTTTGTCATGTGAATAGTACTAGTATTATCACAAAATATTTTAACATGATCAAAGTGTAAATCATAGTTAAGGAGAGTATGTTTCATCCAAAGAACTTGTGCACAACAAGCTCCGGCCGCAACATACTCCCTCCTCGGCGGTTGATAGGGCTACCGAATTTTGCTTTTGGAAGACCAAGATACAAGACAATTACCTAAGAATTGACATGTTCCACTTGTGCTCTTCCTATCTACCCTACAACCCGCATAGTCGGCATCCGAAAAACTCTTCATTTCAAATAATCCGGTTTTAGGATACCACAAACCCATTTCAATAGTGCCCTTAAGTATCTAATTATGCGTTTAACCGCAATTATGTGAGATTCTTTAGGACAAGATTGAAAACGTGCACAAAGACAAACGAAAAACATAATATCCGGCCTACTAGCCGTCAAATAAAGTAAGCTACCAATCATGCTACGTATAATTTAATGTCTACACTTTTACCTTGTTCATCCTTGTCAAGCTTTGTAGTTGTTGCCATGGGAGTTTTGCTTACTTTTGATCCTTCAAGCCCAAACCTTTTGATTAGTTTCCTTTGTGTACTTGGCTTGATTGATGAAGATCCCATCCTTCCTTTGCTGATTTGGAGTCCAAGGAAATAGTTGAGCTCCCCCATCATAGATATTTCAAATTCATCCTTCATGCATGACTCAAAAGCTTTGCAAAGAGTTCATTAGTAGAACCAAAAAATAATATCATCTACATAAATTTACACAATAAGAATGTCATTTTCTACATGTTTTGTAAACAAGTTGTGTCAATTTTACCTTTCTTAAACCATTTGAAGTCCAAAATGAAGAAAGTCTTTCATACCAAGCCCTAGGGGCTTGTTTTAAACCATAAAGAGCTTTATCTAATTTAAAAAAATCCGGATTGTAGGATCAACAAACTCGGGGGGTTGTTCAACATACACCTCCTCTTCAAACAATCCATTTAGAAAAGCACTTTTAACATCCATTTGAAATAACTTGAAATCTTTATATGAGGCAATGCTAGTGTCATCCGTATGGCTTCAAGCCGTGCTACGGGTGCAAAGGTTTCTTCAAAATCGATCCCTTCGATTTGAGTGTAACCTTGGGCAACTAACCTAGCCTTGTTTCTAACTACATGACCCGATTCATCCAACTTATTCTTAAAGATCCACTTAGTACCAATTGTTGTCTATCGTGGGCCTTGGAACAAGGTGCCAAACTTGGTTGCGCTCAATTGATTGAGCTCCTCTGCATGGCTAGCACCAATATGAATCGGCCTCAGCTTCGAGCACATTTTGGGTTCAATATGAGAAATGAATGCATAGTTACCACAATAGTCATGAAGTCTAGAGCGAGTAGTTACCCCTTTTGATACTTCACCTATGACGAGGTCCTTGGGATGATGTGGATTGTATCTCCAATCCTTTGGTAGTGGGTGAGTAGGCTCACCTCATGTGTTTGATTTTCATTTCCTTGTGCCTCTTCCACCTTACTTCGCTTCCTTCATCATCCTTTGGTTTGTCTCCATAGTAAAGCATCCTCCAAGGTCACTTTCTCCAAACCTTCATCCAATGCATCTATTTCTACAACATCTTAACAAACTTGTTAGATTCCTCAAACTTAACATGAATAGACTCTTCAATAGTCAAAGATGATCTAATGAAAACTCTATAAGCCTTACTAGTGTTTGAGTAACCTACCAAAATAGCCTCATAAGATTTAGGATCAAATTTTCCTAAAAAATCTTTTGTATTTAAAACAAAGCATTTGCAACCAAAAACTTTAAAATAGGAACATTAGGTTTTCTAGAAAAATACATTTCAAAGAAGTTTTAGTAGTATTTTTAACACAAGAACACGATTTGATATGTAGCATGATGTATTTACGGCCTCGCCCACAATAATGTGTAGACCATATTCACTTAGCTTGTCCTAGCCATCTCTTGTAATGTTCTATTTTTCCGTTCAACTACTCCATTTTGTTGTGGAGTCTAGGACAAGAAAGTTCATGCTTTATTCCATGTTCATCACAAAAGTGATAAGGTTTGGTTAATTAATTCACCTCCTCTATCACTTCTTATTCTCAAAATCGAAACATCTGTTTTCTTTTTCAACTCTTTTCTTAAATTTGGAAATACGAAAATGCTTGGCTTTTATGTTCAAGAAAGAAAACCCAAGTAATCTCTTAAAAATCATCAACCAAAACATAAGCAAATCTATTCCCCTAGACTTTGGTTTGTGTAGGGCCAAAAAGATCCAATGGATTAATCCAAAGGACGTGATGTCATGATATCCTTAATTGACTTGAAAGAAGACTTAGTTTGTTTCCCAAATTGACATGCGTCACAACTCGGTCCTTTTCAAATTCAAGCAAGGAATACCTTTCACCATTTCCTTGTGTTTAACCTAGAAATGTGATCAAAAGAAATATGCCCTAATCTCCTTGCCACAACCAAGAGTCATCATCGGGGCTTTCAAACAAGTAATATTACAAGACATATTCAACATATCAATCATATAACATTACTTTTCACGAAAACCGAAAAATACACAAACATTAGAAATCTATCAATAACTTTACAGCAACATTATCAAAAACAACATCAACCTTTATCACAAAGTTGACTAACACTCAAGAGATTATGCTTGAGGCCATCAACTAAACTACATTTTTCAATTGAAAGAGGTGCCAAGTTTTACATTACCAATACCGATGATTTTACCCTTGGCGTCATCTCCGAAGGTGACGGTGCCACCTTCATGATATCTTGATAGGGTTGCAAAGGTGTTTGATGTCCCAAGTCATGTGCCTTGAGCAACCGCTATCAAGATACCACAATCCTCTACGTCGTTGGGATTTGGAAAGTACCTACATCATTTACATATTGTTGATTTTGGTACCCAAACTTTCTTGGGTCCTTTAAAGTTAGTGCCTCGAACCCAAACATTGTGACGTGATACATTTAATCTATCATAGCAAAAATTGGCTAAGTGCCCTTTCCGTCCACAATGTGAACATGAAACACTCTACCATACATGAATGCATGATGTGTATGTGTAGTGGTGAGCATGTTTTGGGGTTTTGCCATGTTATTTAGGTTGTGTAGCATGAACATAACATGAGCATGAGCATTTTTCTTTGGGCTTGTTTCTTAGGAAACATAGCCTCAATTTTCTTCTTGTTAAACTCACAATCTTTCAAAACAACACTTAATGAGTCTAATCTTTTCTTAAGCATAGAGACTTCATTTGATCAATTAGTGGGGCCTTACCTTTGCAAGAAATCTTATATTTTTCAAAATCATTTTTGGTAGTGGCCAAAGTAAAAACACATCATCTTTTTCTTTTGTAAGAGTAATAACTTGAAGACTTAAAGATTCATTATCCTTTTTCATTTTAATATACTTTTTCTTAAGAAATCATAGTTTTGTGACAACTCAACAAAAGCCTCTTCTAACACATCCATAGAAAGTTCATTATCATGAGAAGGGGAAGAGGTTACCTTGCTTGTGCCTTCATAGCCATGAAGCACATGTTGGCGGTGTCTATTTCTTCCTCGGATTCGGTCTCCGATCCCAAGTTGCCTTCATAGCCTTCTTCTTGTAAGGCTTCTTTGAAGTGGAAGGCTTTGCTTTTTCCGGACACTCCGCCACAATGTGTCCCGGTCTTTGGCAATTGAAGCATATGATCTTTCTTTCTTCTTTGCCTCCTTGCCATCTCCTTCTACCTTGGAACTTCGCCTTGTTGTACATCCTCCGAACATTTTTGACTAGAAGTGAGAGCTCTTCGTCATCTTCTTCCTTCTCATCTTCGTCGGAGTGTGATGATTGACACTTGAAGGCAATAGTCTTCTTCTTGGTAGGAGCCATGTCCTCCCTTGCTTTCCTTTCCATCTCATGGGTTTTTAAGGTTCCCAATGAGACCTTAAGCTCCATCTCTTCATTGTCGTTGGTTCCTTCAAGGTTGTTGCTTTAAACTTCCCATGAAGGAGGAAGAGCTCGGATGATCTTCCTTACTCCATTGATATCTTCACCTAAAGAAGAGAGTCCATTAGTAATCTTGGTAAATCTTGTAACCATATCATCTATGGTTTCATTTTCTTGCATGCTAAATGTTTCATATTGGGACCGAGAAGAAGGTCAATCTTAGCCTTCTTTACTTGTGAGGTTCCCTCATGAGTGACTATCAAGTGTGACCAAATCTCATATGCGGATTTGCAATGTATACCCTAGCTATATCATCATCATTTAGGGCTTGAAGAAGTGCATAGTGAGCTTGGGCATTGGCATCGAATTCCTTAGTCTCTATTTCGGACCAAGTGGATTCGTCACCGGGGGTACACTAAAGGACTTAGTCACGGCTTTTGCAACGCGCTACCTAGAGATTGCAAAAACACGGTCATCTTAACTTTCCATATGGGAAAGTTAAGTCCATCAAACTTAGGAGGGGTCTTAATTCCATCGCCATTTTTACTTATATGAATATGATGAAATGATTAGCAATTAGGATCTTCTCTAAGGTGGTTAAACCAAATCCTAGAGTCCAAGCTCTGATACCAATTGAAAAACACCTAGAGGGGGGGTGAATAGGTGTGAATGCTAATCTAATGATCTTTTTAACTTTAATTAAATGAGTGATGCAACGATCTCTCAAAACACGACTAAGAGCCGAATACCCCTTGCGAGGTTCTGAACTCCTTCCTCCCAATTCCCCTAGATATGGGTTAGAGGTGCGCAATGCAACCGTGTTGTATGAGATATGATCGAACAAGTAAAGGATGAAATGCTATGATGAAAGACACACAAGCAATATAGCAAGTAAAGTGAACTAGACAAGATTGCACAAGTAAAGGGTTAGTTCTCAAGCAAATAATTCAAGATCATATAAAGCAAGAGAATTGTAAGCAGAATAACGCAAAGGCAATCGCAAACAAGATGATTTGTTTCGAGGTTCGAGCACACTTGCTCTAGTCCCGCCTTCACCTCCGTGAAGGTGTTTCCACTATCCACCGAGGATGCCTTTACAATTTGGTCTACCGAAGACCGAGCACCAGCTCCACCGAGTACAAAAGACCTCTACCGAAGAGTTGCTCCACAAGGAAAGGATTACAAGAACCAAGTGATCACAACAAGATCACTGCACTCTTTCTCAAACTCTTTTACAAACACTCTCACTTCAATTACAACTTCACTATAGAATGAGTATTGAATTTTTGGCTCTATGAAGTGGGGTGAGAAAACTTCAGTTGTAGAGTGATATTAGCAATCAACCCAACTGAAAAACTAGCTCAAAAGAATTGAAATGAAAGCTTTAAACTCTTTTCTTTTCTTTTGAAACAATGCAAACTTGAGGATTTTTCTAAGTGTAATGCAAAGAGACTTCTCCCTCTATTTATAGGGTTAGAAATAGGTTAAAACAATTTCTTTTTGTCTTATTTTCTCTGAAAAAGCTCCCCAACAACTCTCCAAAATCTGTTAAAGCTGAAAATAAAAACAGTTTTTTCAAACTGCCAAAGAGGAAAGAGCCGTTAGGCTTGTTGCAGGCCTGGCGGTCGACCGGTCCGGTCGACCGCCAGCACGCTGCAAAGAGCCGTTGGCGCCCCGGTCGACCGGTTCCGGTCGACCGTCCCAAAAGAAGGAAACACAGTTTCCTTCTTCCGGTCGATCGGTCCGATCGACCGAAACAACCTGAGAGCATTTGCTCTCCCGTCGGTCGACCGGTCCGGTCGACCGACAGACATGCACAAACAGTGCATGGTCCAGACACATCTCCGTCGACCGGCCTGTCGACCGAAGTTGCCTGAAACAGAAAAACTGGGCTGTTTTGAGTTAGAAAAATTTGAAAAATATTTAAAAATACATATAGCTAAGTATTATGCAGAAATAGTTTATATACACCATGTTTTAAACAAGATTTTTAAGATTAAAGCTTTTGGTACATGTATATATAAACTAAGGCATAAAACTTAGAAATCGCCATTTTTCCATTTTCAAAACATAGGAAATATATGAAACAAATGTGTGTGCAAATCTAGAGCCAAATTTCATATACTCAAACTTTAACATTCTATATCTTACAATATTCCTAAGGACTTTCAGATCTTCAATAGGCTTCTTCATATGATCTTCAATACTTGTTCCCTTGAGCCAATTGGAGTTGACTTGAGTCCAAAACCTTGTATTTGTGAGAGAAGACTTCTAGAATGAATAGAAATCTTGAAACACACTTAACCAATAATTGTTATTAGTACAAATAACTAATATGTTTTGTAATCATCAAAATACACTAATCATTGGTGATTGTACCTTGGGCCAACAACCTGCCCCCCGAAAGATTTTCTTCATGCCTCGCCAGATGGTGGACATGAAGGCTCGTGATTCCGTAGGGGGTCCTGCCTCCAAATTGTGGCTCATCTATTCCTTCTAAGCTTTCCTCCGAAGAGGACTCCACCGGAATATCTTCAGGTTGGGACAGTAGGGGTCCAAAGTGCGTGCAAACAACCATTATACGAACTGGTGGGTCTCTCTCTCAGTAATAAACACTCGGTCCAAAAGAATCAAAGACATCGTCTGGTAGGAAGGTCCTACACAGACGAGTAATCAGGATGGGATGGGAATATTTTGCACCCGAGTAGGGAGAATTGGCAAGGATTGCGTGGAAGATGGCTTTATTAAACAGACCGTGTGTTGTCGAGTCATCAAATCATGAATTATTTGCAACACTGGTCCTGTTAAAGGATTGACATGTTCAAGCCCTAAAATATTGCGTTGGATCCAGCGTCCAACGCAGTTACACAGTTCGAAAGGTGGTGTTGGCTTTGAGCCCACGTCCTGCTCTGTGCATCGAGCCCCTATGATTGTAATGTAGTCTATCAGTGGTAGGGGTCTCTATGATGGGGGTGACTTGGGAC